>OZ032122.1:1523373-1797769 GCA_964026355.1 Pseudorhiza aurosa
AACATAAACGCCAGAACTTGTAGCCAATTGAAGCAGCGGATTGTTCCATCCATGTAAAGGACGTAGTGACCGTTAATCGGAACACAGTTGACAAAGTTTATTATCACTTTTGTCACTGTCGAGTAGGCCAGTAGCAGAATCTGTATTGTCGTGACTCTAAGCCGAACACTAAAAGAGCTAGCCATTTCTGTGACCTCTATTGCCATGCTGTTTTTAAATCGATTATGAGCAACGATGCACAGTGCGTTGACAATGTTCATAATAAACAGCATAGCAATGACATATATGGCAATGGAATGAACGAGAACGCTTTTTGTTATCGGCGTAAGTCCTACAAATGGACATAAGGATAGTGACGATCTAGATCCAATCGAAAATGTAAAAAAGCTGTTGGATACATCTTTTATAAATGCAAATGTCTTAGTCAGTAAGGCGTTGTCATGGTCTCTTATTATGAATATAATTTGATAGAAGTAAAATGCTATGTTGATGACATCGCTAAAACCATCGCTTTTCTTTTCGGGCTGCTCTGATAAGCTTTCGTGCTCGATATTCTCTGCAACTTTTTGAGCAATTTCAGTTGGCTCACTATCCGAGCCGGCTATTTCCTCGTCAAACGGAGTCACAGCAATCTCCTCCTTTTGCTCTGTTCCACAACTGCTCTCATTTCTGTTATCGTCATTGTTATACTCAGTGTTTCTCTTCTGAATTTCTATTGACTTTACAGAATTCTCCTCTTCTGAACCGTCTAACTTTTCTTTCAACCTATTCCTAGCTTCATTGCTCTTATTTTCTGTTCCATCTGTATGGAGAGCACTTTCCCACAAAACAAACTGGCCTTTCAAAAATTTACTGACTTTGTCAATGTACATGAAAAATATAACATAGATTATGCCAAATGGAAAGTAGATCGACCAAAACCATCTGTCTTTGCAATTTTCAAACTTTACACACTTTGAATTCAGTAAATTTTCGGTCGTTCCGTCAATGCAAGATCCACACAGCGTGCTTTGGCGTGACAAACTGCAAGAATTGTACGAACGACATTGAACCCCTTGACAGCAGTAGCCAAAAGGACACGAGATGAACTTGACTTCTTTTGAATCTCCATTTATGTACCCATAATAGTTTGACCTCGCTTTGATTTTTCCTTGATCACAAACACCCCCATATCGACACAAAAGGCAAAAAACTTCCTTCTCATCACGATAAATGATTTTATTCTCGTGTGAAATTACTTTTAGATGGCCTGATTGCAGACTGTAGTGGCTTCGTGGACAAGATCGACAACTCAATGACATTCTATCTGTTGACATACCATGCTTCCTAATAAGACCATGTCCCGTAATGTTGTGACCCACAGGACAATATATAAAGAAGTATCCTTGTATTTTAATGTCCCATTGCTCTAAAGTTGGACTACCAGGATGCCATATTGCCTTTGATCGATAAACCTTTCCTGGGTACCACGTGGTGTTTTCTAAATGCAACCCTGCTGTTGCATACAATATATCACCCAACAAGGGACTCACAGAGCTTCCAAGTGGACCGCGAAACAAACAGTTTATAGCTTTAAATGTTCCCCGCGAAAAAACAGATCCTCCGAATCCAGAACAAGTATTCTCTAGAAATGAGGTGTTAATGGCAGTGACGAATGCCTTGGATTCAACGAAAATGGCGCCTCCAAAGGCTTGAATTGATGATTCATCATTTCCAGCAGAATTATTGTAGAATACTGTGTTTGATATGTCTAGATTCACACCGTCAGCGTAGATTGCGCCAAAAAATGCCTGGGCGTAGTTGTTTTTGAAGATGGAATCCTCCAACGAAATCGTCGGTCCGGTATGTTTAGCATAGTCATTACCGCCATTGATTGCTCTAATCAAATGGACAGATGATGCAAAGCCGGCATCATTGTTGGTAAACGACAGTTTTTCAAGTTGGATCCTTGACATTTCGAGTCCTAGCAGCGGCGGAAAACTTATCAAGATACTTTGCCCTGAATTCTCTAAAAAGTGACATCTCTCGACTTTAAGTAGCAATTTGTTATGATACGTTGAGATGGCGATTGCTTCGTTTAGATTCTTAAAAGTACAGTTCAAAAAATGAATAAATGCAACATCTTGAATGATTAACGATACGGCGTAATATGGCACTGGGGAATCATTGCCCCCTGTTATTCTTGTATTGTTCATTTCTAACTTAATTAGGGATACATTTTTGGAGTATATTGTGTAGTGGACATCTTCTACAATGGATTGCTCAATCTTGATTTTAGAAAAATCATCTTTCCTGCCTACCATGAAGACCGCGGTGCACATCTTTCTCAAAATGCATCTATCAAGCGTCAAAGAACAGCCTTGCAAAACGATGAAACCATGCGATGACGGTTTGCAATTCTTGTTAGTCTTTTCTCCATGATTCGCCTCAATTAATTCAAAATCAACAAACGATAAGTTTATCTGCTTCAAGATGTGTCCTGCTATAAAAGCAAAACTATCTTTAGGCATATGCAACTGACACCTTCCGAGAATGCAAAGAAAATTCAAGGATTTTGTTATGATTATGGGGAGTTTCTCACCCAGCAATGTATCGCTCAGGTGGTCTTTTTCTTTCGTGATTTTTGTGTCATTTTGACCACCTATGACTGCTACAGTTTCGCTGTTTGTGCTTACAGAGACTGCATGCGCCAGGGAACGGCATGGTATCTCTACGCGTGTGCAGTTGTTTCTGGTATCGTTTCCTCTTAGTGAGACATATCTCATTTGACCTACAAATAAGATTTCATTTAGTTTGAAGATTTTCACTAAATCTAATATATGAATATGAAATTTAAAGGTAAAGGGCTTGTATTGAAGAAAAAAGTGAAGTCAGGTTTTTGTATGAACCGTACAAACAATGTTAAAGTCTGTTAACTTCCTGACTAGGTTGATGACTTCATTACAGATTATTTTGGAGTGAAATAGAGCGTATTTTTCATGCATTAAACTGTTGCAGACTTTTCTTTGCAAAAATACAGTTAATGGATTAGTTCATAATTATGAATTTTTAAAGTTTTCCTCCAAGCATTCAGTTAGCACCAGCGGACATTTTGCCCCGTCATCAGGGAAAATTATCAAAGCAGTCCATGCTTCAAAATCCAACCTCTTGTTCCTATTCTAAAAAACCTTTCTTAGATTGACACCAGCGAAGTAATATTGAAAGCTTTGAGCAACAGGAAATTGGGAACAGATCAGTTTCTATGCAGTAGAAGCTAAATAAAGCAACATGAAGCCAGATAATTCTGTGCTCAAATCGTTCATTCTACAGATATCAGCTCATCTAGCACATATACACACATATTGCAATCGAAGTTGTCTCAAATGTGCAAGACATCGTCTCGAATTTAAGACCTCTGTGTAGAATTAGCAGGCGAGGCCATTTTCTTTAATCGTATTTGGTCTAGTTTTTAAATAGTATTATAGAATGTACAGAGATGCAATGATATTTCTAAATATAACGTCTTGGATCGTTCTACAGCTGTATTCAATAAATGGCGTACGATCGTGGCGGACGTGAGCCGCTGACCTAGTTCGTGTATGTAAACAAAGCACCGCAGCGAAGCAGATGTAAAAAGTCATACCAGTTACAGCTGATAAAAGTATCATGCACATAAGAACAACGAGTTTGTATGTTTTTTCCTTCTTCATGTTAAGATTAACCAAGAAATCATCATTGTAAGTCGCCCATAATTTGCATACATGCTTCGACAGAACTTTTTTTCAAGGTACCAGACTAGAACCTGCTCGAAAAAGCAAATGATCTCTTGATCAATCATTATCCTGCAGCTGAGTGTGAAAAACGCAGTATGATTTTTGCTTTTCATGAATTTGTCATAAATGGCATCTATCGCTGCAGCCAGACATAAACAAACTGCACAATACAGCGCTTTTTAGTTTCCCATGAAGTAAAGGCCATGGTTGTTGAATGAGTCAGATAATGCTACAGAAGAGCAAATACGCTTATCAAAATTGCCTGCGTGCTGGGAAAAGCTTTCTAGCTTGCATGCGAGAGACGATTTTAAACATCAACCCATGAAGCAAGATATTGATGAGTAGTTAGCAATCCTGAAGGAACGCCGATTGAAGTTTGAAGTATTACTTGCAAAATGGATTGAAGGCATTGCTACGCAAAGCCATTTGAACACATTTGAATATTGGCATGCCTGACTAGCTTCATGATAACAATTATCATTGCTATCATAACTATTATCATCCCGTCGGTAGAGGAGTCTTTCAAGGGGATTGCCTCAGCCCCCTACTTTTCAATATATGCTTTAATACATTTATTCAAGTCATTAAGCAAGAGAAATACAAACAACTCGGTTTCTCTACACATGATTCTACTGATCGTCTCTTTGACCCTATTCATTGGTTCCAATTCGCAGATGACGCAGCGGTCGTTACAACTGACGAGCGCGAAAATCAACTCCTTTTATACTGTTTTTCTAAATGGTGCCAATGGGCAAACATGATTATTAGGGTTGATAAATGCGTCACCTTTGGAATCAAAAAATTTTCTTCCCGCTCTCTACAATTTCAACCTAAGCTTTGCATAAACACTGAAATTTTGCCAGTAGTTAAAACTGGTGAATCCTTTAAACATCTCGGACGCTTCTTCAATTTCCAAATGGACAATCATCAGCACAAAATCCACCTTGAATCATCTCTTCTCGACATGTTCAAACTAATCGATGTGTTACGCATTCTTCCCAAAAACAAACTTCTCCTCTATCAACGGCACGCTCTTTCTAAGCTGTCCTGGCATCTAACTGTTGCCAATCTTTCCAAGACATGGGTCATCGAGAATCTCGACAACGTTGTGGTAAGATTCGTGAGAAAATGGTTAGATCTTCCAATTAGCGCCACCCTCAGTGGTATTAGTCTTCCTCGAAACCAATTTGGTTTGAATCTCCTTCTTCCTTCAGTAAAATTCCTACAATGCCAGACTGTCCTACACCTTGAAATCTTCATCGAACGATGCAATAAAATCCCTGTGGAGAAGTACTAGTTTCGGTATGAACATACAACATGATACATACCGAAACACTAGGCAAGTTTTAAAGGCAGTGCGTCAGAACCATACCGACAAACTCGGATCTAACTTAACCTCTCAAGGCTTTCTCATTACTTTCCTCCTGAATCACTCTTTGAAAACTGTAAATTCTCTCTGGTCGTCTGCCCAAAGTAAACTACCCAAAAACATCTTTAACTTCACTGTCAGGTACCTTAATAACACACTTGCGACTCGAAAAATCTCAAGCTGTGGAATCTCTCCCAAACGTCTGACTGTTCCTTTTGCTTCCAGCCACAGTCTCTTCTCCACGTTGTTGCAGGTTGTAGATCTTATCTCAGCGAGGGCCGCTTCACATGGAGACATGATTCTGCACTAAACTTCTTAGCCTCAACATTTCAATATTTAAATCCCTGTACTTTCTATGTTTACCTCCCACAATATCTTTCCCCTTCTCTCGTCACTGGTGACGACCTGCGTCCTGACATGCTTATCTCCACTCCTTCTAATGCTCTCTATGTTTTAGAATTGAGCGTTGGCTTTGAGACCAACCTTGATAATAACGCTGATAGGAAATTTTCCAAATATCGCTACCTTCTGAATGACCTAACATCGAAATACCGACACGTTAAATTTTTGAACTTGTCATTAGGTTCCCTTGGAATCTTTGGACAATCTAGTGATTCGTTCATTCAGATGTGTAGCGATCTAACCATTGACAAGGCACATACTAACTACATCATAACTAAATTATCAACTATAATCATTCGCACAATTTACTACATATTCTGTATGCGTAATAAACCCTGGACTAACCCAGACCTTCTTTCCTACTAACAGTCTCCTTGTAACCTTCAATTCTTCTTATTTTTTTTTTCTATTCTTCATCTTATTATTTTATTCATTCGTTCAATTTTTTTTAAAAAATGTCTAGAAACACCTGTAATTAGGTCAGCCGAATACAAATTACCTATTATTAGAGAGATTTGTATTTGTTTGTTTAGCTTATTTATCAAAATGAAGTTTTAAAAAATTACTATTACTTGAAGACCTGAAATTCGAAAAACTTGCAGGCACTACGTAGTCCAGAAGATAATGGCCATTGCAGTAAGAAGTTTCTACTATGTCTTCTGCCAAAGTAACAAGGACTGGGACAATGCTGAACTAAGGAAATTTTGAAATTTCTCATTCTTTTCTAACAGTTATTATCATTATTATTTTCTTCTTCTTCTTTGTGCTTCTTGCATATTTTTTGTTCAAGCAGTCAAATGAAAACTACCTGTTTAGAGAGGTTTGCAGTTGTACTTAAGTATATATATCTCAAGAAATGAAGTTTGAAAAAAAATTAGACCAGCTTTTCGTCTTTCCTTCGACTGTAATTATGTCATTGCTTAATTTTTATGGATGAAGTCTCTTTTTTTGCTCTATTGACAACAGTGACCTTGAGGCTACACCAATAATTTGCATCAGCCATGGTCTTTTATATTGCAGCTTAGCAGGAGAGCTCGCTTTTCTCAAAATTGCTTGAAGTTCGTATCTTAAGCGCTGCTGAGTACATTAGTGTGGGGGCGCTATGCAAATTTTGTATTATTATTATTATTATATTTCTTTGCCTAATCAACTCTGTCAATGTCTTAGTCCGTCGTCTTGGTAGCAGGACTAAAAGCTTTCTTTTACGTCCCTTCTACATCAAGGCTTCATGTGAGAATTCTGCACAAATATAATTTGTAACAATTGTTAAAGAAGAATTGACTGCTGTCGTGAGCGAAATCATTTCCAAAGGGTTTTTCACCAAAATTTAAAAACAGGTACATTTCGCTTTTCAAATTTTGTTAAGATCCTAATTGCATGACGTTTTTAATGATTGTTTGGAAACACTGCCAACATTTTGCTAAAGCTTGGGTTTTCCACTTCTCTTCTCTTTTCATCTAGTCCTTATCTCACAAGTTTTGGCTTCGCTGTTCCTTGCCGTCACGAATATCTCTTTTTCTTCATGCCAATCTATTCCATCTTCTTTCCATTTTTGCTGTACTTCTTCTTTTCTTCTTCCTAGGATTCCAATCTCTATACTTTATCTTAGATGGTGCTCTAATTCTCTCCTTTTTTTAAACATATCCGAAACTTAACAAGACTTACATTCCTCATCTTCTCATTAATTCTTTCTTCGTCGGAAATCTCTCTCACTTCTTCATTCTTCATTCTTCATTCTTCTTCTTAAGAGTTCAACCAAAGTAGGAGAAAAATTTTTTGCAGCTGAAATTACCAAGCATATTTGTCAAATATCACAAAATATTATGGGAAATTCGATTATGATTTCAGATTTGAGCGTAAAATGGATAAAGTGGAAATGGCATCATCAACCAAAATAATCATCTCACAATACATAAAATTCTTCCAGACGAAAATAACAAAACACGATTAATTACATTGAAATCCAAATTTTCTTTCATTTGCAATTCAAATCAACACTATTGGATTTAAATATGTTTTTGAATTTTACTTCGTTCGGTTGTGGTTCTTGGTATAATTTCTTGACCGACCCACCTTAAATGTTGAAGCGCGGGAAAATCATATAGAAACAAGGTGGCGGCAGCTTAAACAAGTTGTGTATTCTTGCAGTGAATGTGCCAATGTACTTGGCTCTGAGGGCTACCGAGTTGTGCAATCAGCTAGAATGACTAATGGGAGAATGAACTGCACTGCAAACAGCATCTTGCCTGGGATTGGAACTTACCTAACTATAATCGACTCTCAGTCAGCAGGAGTTGCCAACCATGGTCGCTTTCTATTAGTTAGACTTTTGTTGGCGAGAAGCTTATAAACAAGATGCAGCGGCATTCGATAAAGATTTCAGCTTTGAGCTTTATCTTATCATTTGTCTTTCAAGCGACTGGCGGAAAGGGACCATTTAACTGGACGATTAGTATAGTCAGGCTTGTTAAAGTGAATGATGTATCGCGCTTGGTAAATGTTGGAAATGTAACATGCCGTACGGATAATTGCTTAAATATTTATGCCCGAGTCAAAGCATTGCATAACATTGGCGTAAGTAATACATAATCAAGCATCAATTTCAGTGTTTTTTGTAAATTTTCGCTATCATCGGTATTGGTCAGGGCATTTCTTTTAACTTAGAAAGTGGTTGGAACTTCCCCACAGCCCCTTCCATTTCCCCAACAGTGAAAAAGTTTTGCCTCACTAGTTAAATGCCCCTTTCCTTCAGTGAACTTTGCTTTGATTTTTGCCTCATTTGAACTGCTGTGTTCCAGAGCTGCTGTTGCACATTTTCTTGCTCCAAAGGAACAAACACACTGAGAACCAGATCTTCACATTTATAGCAGGCGTCAATTTTGTTTAAAAAAATCAGAAAAGATGTACACTTTTTATTTTAAACTAGTAGTCAGTCTTTTCGTTCCACAGTCTATAGCAATATGTTAAGGCTACTGTTGACATCCTGTTAACTGTGGATCCTGCAATTACCTAAAGTGCCCCTTTCTCAAATGTCCCCAGCAGTGGAGTATCCTTAAAACAATACCATGTTATTGACCATAGCATGTTGCAAGTAAAGGAACCGCGGAGTGCGCTCTCAAGGACTGATCAGGTGGAATGTTTGGCACCCTATCCTTCTATACATGTTCAGGTCAAGAGAATTTGAATGAAATGTTTTTTAAAGAATAAATTTAAGATGGAAAATATCTTAGACATTAATTTCTATCTCTATTCTATCCTAACGAATATTGGAAAACAATATTCAAGACATTTTATGTCATGATGATCATGTATGGACAATCAATTTAAAAAGCTGTTAAAAATAGTGGCTTTAGTTTTGTTGAATTCGATTGATTCACATTCAAGTTCATCTAATTTCAAAATTCCACCACTTAAAATTTACAGAGTACAGTAAAATAAGGACAAAATGTTTAAGTAATAAAAAAAATTGCACAAACTGACTTCACTATGTGATGTCAAATAGATAAAAAGCAGAATATTTGAAATATTACAAACAAATTACATAAACTAAGCCAAATTGGAATTCTATGAATTGTATTGATTGAAAGCTTCATACCAAGGCTTTTCATTTGCTGCAATTTTTGAAGCATAAGCATAAACTTTGAATTTTTATTGCATCTTGGGGAAGGTTAATTTTTACCCATTTGATGAAATGATAAAATCAATTCATTTTTTGCCTTGTAGACAAATGATGTCAATGAATTTAGAAGTGTAACCGAAGGAATCAATCCTATAATTATGATGAAAGTGAAACACAGATTGAAGGAGGAACTGCATTTTGTAGACCCTCTTGTTGTTAATTCAGACAATTGCCTCTGTCTCCAAACCTCTTCATTCAACTGGTAAGCCAAGGGAAATAGTTCTCATTATGTGTTCTGAATGTTTCTTATCAAAGGGAAGAAACCGTTTCAACACCCCTGTTTACTTAATTTAAGCAGTCAATAGAAAAGCCTTTGTTTTTTCTTACTCAATGCGTTGACAGGGAGTTTTTCTTATCTAAGTGGGCTTGTTAATCAAAGAAAAGCAAATCAAAGCAAATAAAAGGAACTTTTACCTGTTAACACTGGGTGGGTATATGGCAGGTATACAGCTGATGTGGGCCTGTGGTATTACTGCCTGTGCCCTCAGAGTTACCTCTGAGTACTCTAAAATTATTGATCTATATCATAGGCCTCTGCCGTTCTGCTAAAATGGCTTTGAAGTCCTCTGTGACACAGTCTATCCAACTAATCTCTAGGCTGCCTATTCTCCTCAGAGAGCCAGATGGCCAGCACCAACCATAACATTCACTGTGCTGGCACAGATGCGTGGTCCAAGGTCTAAAGAAAGAGAGATGGGTACCACTCTATTTACCAAAACTGCTGAAGAAGGAGCTTTTAATTTTTAGAAGCAGCTAACTCAACGTGGTGATGGGGCTGAAAACTTGATGAATGTCCTTCATTTTTTCAGTTGATGATCTTGTTTGCAAGATGAATTGCATTTATTCATTTTCAATCAGGGTTTCATCAAGTCTCTTCGATTACACATGTCTAAATAGCACCAAAGTCTGTGAGAGAGTATTTATTGCACCCATACCCATCACAAAAGAAACAATTTCATGTCAGATAGCCGTTGAAGCAAAAGAAACAAGTCTTTATGCTCCAAGGAAGAGGTTTGCGTTTCTGTTGTTTATGCAAGATGTAAAGCAATGAAGATAGAAATCTTGTTTCATTGCATCAAACCATAATTGAATGGACATTGGAGAAAAATGGCTCTGGCTTCATTTTCTTCAAGGATTCAGATTTATTATTTTGTAAAATAATCACATTTCAAAGATATGATTAATATGAGTAGGGTTCTATCATGTGATGAAATGGCATTGCATATTTAATGTCATTGCCAATTGCAAATCGTTGCATATTGCATATTTTTTTAGTGAGTTATGTTGGGGAAAGGCCATGGTGGCCTATACAATGCCTCAACAAAGGAAGAAAGAAGAAAGCAAAAGGCTAAGAGGAGAGAGAGATCAGACCAAGTTTATTGATCTTCCATTTACAAGATGGCAGGTTGTAAGATTCAGGAAAGCAAGAAGGCAAGGTGTTCCGTAAATTGCATGTTCTAGGGATGAATGATGATTTGTGGGACAGAGTTCGTGGATTAGGCAGTGAAACTTGGAAAGGGTGTGAATGATTTGAGCAGCAAATCATTCGTTTTTGATAAATTGAAATAAATAAATCATTAGAAATGGATTTTATATGAATCTCCTGTTAGCCTTTCACTTTCTTATTTCTTCCTTTTTTGGGGCTTTTTAAAGGCCAACATGGCCTTTCCTCAGCATAACTAGCTAAAAGGGCCCCTTATTGATTGAATCGAATGAAATGAATTTTAAAAGCTATTCGCTCTTCAATGATTAAACTGAAAATGATTCTGTATAGAAAAATTTTTAAGTGTATTTCTTTGAAATGCAATAGTCTCATATAGCTGTCATTTCCAGCGAACCAATGAGCGCAAGCAAGGTCGATTAAAAACCTACTAGGATCTGTTGAGTAAGGCAAACATAAAATATAACAAGTCAAGTGCAACCAATGCAGTACTTCTTGGCTAAATTAAGTGGAGGAAATCGCCGTTAATTTGCAGGTGTTCTTAAGCCAGTAGGTTAATCAAGAAATGCTTCTTAATTTTTTCATATTTCAATATGACTTGTTAATTTGTTAAGCTCCGATGTTAATGAAAGAGTGCCATGTTTCTATTTCAGTGTAAAATTCTACAACATCGAAAAGTATGCAGCGCTCAGTCAGATTTTCCACGAGAAAAACGTTTCCATATCGTTGCCAAAAAATCTCATCAGATCAAAGGTCGTGCCAGAGGAATCAAAATTTTGGGCATTTTTGCTGGGAAATTACGTGTTCCTCTCGAGCAATGAATGGGAGACGACCAAGACTATCAAGGTTCGTAAATGCGCCATAAATGTTTGCTTACTTAGGATCAGAATTGGATTTCAAGAAGCAACGATCGAATTCTTCTCGCGTAGCATTATTGTAGCGCAGCACAGGGGTTTTCAAACTAGATTAGAGAGGATCAAAAACAGGACAATTGTCAACGGCTACGCCACATATTAGTGGTGCCGTGGCGCAGTGGTTCAGCATGCGGACTCATAACACAAGGGTAACGAGTTCGATTCTTCCATGTGTCACAATGAAAGCACCGTCGGTGAGGAAGGCAACGGGAAACCGCCTCATGATTTCCACTTCCCTAGGAAAAGCTCAGAGCCCTGCCTCTGGTTTCTGCTACGCCCGAAATCGATTATGCAACGCAGTTTTTCTTATGCCACATATGAAACTTAACATATCGATTAGGTAAATGTAGGGCGTATTTCGTGACATAAAATCGATCAATTCTCTAAATTTAATTGCAAGTATTTTCGTAATGTAAATGAAATTCTTCTCCATGAGAGCAGTAAAGTCAGATGAGTGGAGGTTTGCTTCCCTATGACCTATGACCATCAATGGCCAGGGGGATTTAAGACTACTAAGTGAGATTCTGACTCAAACTTGACTCTCGTCTATATTCGATTTCCCTATTATTCTCTTGTCAAGTATCATATGAATAAGCACGCATTTGATTTCATCAAACTTATCAATCACTACACGCAACTCATCGTCTCTCCGGCTCCTTCTTCGACGCGTACTGTACTGTCCATAGGGATTGAAACGAGCAGCCATTTTTAGGGCCAGCTAGATGAATCTCGACCAGTGGTTCCTAAAGATTCTTGCATTTTGATGCTATGTTCAATGATTCGAAGCCACCCTTAACTTCTCTTTCATTTTGGCGAGGTGAGTCTCTAGCGTCCTGTAATTAAAGCGCAGGAGTCACGAGCTGTGGTCACAGTTGACCCTTGCGACGTAGTTTTGACACTATCATGACGTAGCATCATTAAATAGAAAAATTCTAAGGTAGCATAACTGTTCTACTGCTTCATTAACACATCTAGCACCTTTGTATGTATTTTCACTATGCACTTCATCATCATCATTAGTCGGTCGCACCCGAATCCACACAATTTCTCCTCATTTTTTTCTACTATGCACTTAGCTAATGATAATAATTGCTAATGTTTAAAGTGCTTATCCCGTACTCATCGAGCTAAAGTTAAACTTTTTATAACAGGGCTTATTATGAATAAATATCAGGTTGAAGTTAAAATACTTAAATTACATTATAAAAAGAATCGTAAAAACCACTATCTACAATAAATTTGCATTAAAAGTCGTCGACCATAATGACCTTAAATGATATACATTTCTCTTATTGAATATTTGATGAAATAATTATGTTATACTATTTCTTGTAGTTGTCTCTTGCAAAACTTTTTCCGGAACTTTGCAGCGCATGGCATAGTGACGCCAAAGACATACTCAGTTTGCCGGACCGGTTTCTCATCGCTTCGAAGGTTTGGCTGAAGTTTTCCCATCATGATTTGTTGGATAATATTTGGATTTGCTCGACTGACTTGGCCTTCTCTCTTGTAACATTTCTCGGAATGGACACGACCTCTTCACTTTTAGCTTCATTCTAATTCAATTTCGATTGTATAGCATACCATAGGCTGTATTCTCTCATCCCATTGGTGGCTTTAAGCTGGGCCTAGAGGCCCACCCCGCGCTTTTAGTAGCCTAGAAGGAGCCCCCGCATTTAAATGAAAAATTGAAAAGATTTTGTGTTTTAGAAGAGTTTTAATGTTTGTTAAGCAGAAGAAAGGAATCAAAAATAATTTCTATTAGAGCAAGTTTTCAAAGAAGGGACACAGACCATCACACCCGCCCCACCGGGAAAAAGTAAAGTCTGGGCCAATCGCTACCAGGCGCAAGCTTCTATGAATTAACAATCTAGCCCCCTTGTCGGGGAACCTAGCCCCTCCTTGTTAGGGAAATCCTGGCGACACCGCTGATTTACGTTCAAGCTCTGTAATCTTGTTCATACCTTTTGCCATTTAACCATTCTCGGAGCACCATGTAGTAGCACTCTGAATCTCTCATGGCACCGCATGCTAATCTAATTTTCTGATCAATTGTTGATTTGCTTTCCAGTTTGGTTTGATCGAGCAGCGACTGGTGAATGGAATTTACTTAGCCCCAAGTATGGCATCAACTATATTTCTTGACATTTTCCAGGGAACTTTCGAATTATCTCTTGTGTATTTCCTCATGTCGCGTAACTCGTATATGTAGAAAGACTAGAAAATCCATACCTTTAGTTGAAAATGAAGTCAAATTTGTTTTCACTGCCATCTCTAGCTCTATTTCTACAACTCTGTCTTCAACTTTTTTTACCAGTATTTTCCAAGAGAGGCTTCTGTTCAGAGAGATTGATTTGCATGGAAGTTTTTGCAACAAGCAACCGTTTTAAGTTTGGTCAGGCTCATCTTAGACTTTATGGATGTTCTGCAGGCCGAGTGATTCCTACTTGATGCTTCTACTGCTCTAATGAATTGACAATTGATTGAATGGGGAATTTCAAGGGTATTTTGTCAATCAGATTTTGACCAGGAACGAAAAATGAATACCACGTATCTTGAGGAGAGCTTTGCAAAGACCTTAAGCCTTAAAGCAAGATTGGATTCGATTGCTCGTGATGACTTCTAAAAATAAAGGCAAAGAAATGGGAATCTGTGTAAGGCAATGTTTCCGAACACCTCTGCCATTGTTTGTTTTTTGATCTTTCAAATCTGAGATCAGTCAACTTGATCTGATCTTTCTCTCTCCTCTTAGCCTTTCTCTTTCTTCTTTCTTCCTTTTTTGGGGCTTTGTATAGGCTACCACGGCCTTTCCTCAGCATAATTTGCTAAAAAAGTATGTTTGTCTCAATGCTTCTTTTTTTATTCGATCACTCCAAAGAGCTTTTAAGAACACCTCGCTGCTGGAGTGCCATTCCGAGTCAGAACATGTTGAGGCAAAGCTGCCAGTTCCTTCCCTCACCACACCACACTTAATCCACAGCTAGACGACAGGAATCCATTTTGGGTTCCTTCATGATTGTAGCTTTGACCAATACGCCACGTCAACTTTGTACAACGCAGCAGTAGTTTATGTAAATGAATATTACAACGGATAAATGTTTCTTCTCTGATTACGATTATTGTAACCGTCGTGGAATTGGTTATAAAGTATATCATCCTTTGACTATGCTACCAAGTGTTTGTTTGCTAGTTTGTTCTTTTGAAAAGATCAAATAAACATTACTCGCACTTTCTACTAGGAATTGTATCGTCACGCTGCATAACAACCATCGAAACACTCAGCCAATCTTCTCTGACGAACTTCTATGTGATGGCTCTTTCAAATGATACAACGACTTTCTACTTCGGGAGATACCACAAGGGTTAGTGCGTCATTAATGTACATACGGGAAATGTATTCTAGATTTCAGCATTCGTTATGGACATGTTGGTACTGAAATGAGTACGATCGACGATCGACGATCGACCTTATGATGTAGTTTCCCTTAACCAAGGTAGTGACAAGAACAAAGGGTTTAGAGAATATAATTTTTTCTATGATAACTTCTAGAGCAGGGGTCGGCAAACTCCAGCCTTTAGGCCGGATGCGCCCTGGCCTATATTCCAGTCCGGCCTAACTGACTTGTAGCAGTTGTAGCAGTCTATTTATGTTTCCCTAATCTGTGATAGCAATGTTGGGCTGAACCTATTCGTGCGAGCAGCTCTTTTTGAAGATAAAATTTTGTAAGAACAAGCTGCGATCTAAGCTTCAGCTCACAGACGAGCACCTATTTGGCTTTCTGTTGTTGAATGAACGCTTCCTCAGTCAATCCTGATGTTTTTCTATCTCGAAGAAACATGTTTCCAATTGATCGTGTCTTATATTCTAATAAATGTTTCTTTTCTTAGAAACCTGTTTTCTCCGGCCTAGTGCGCCTTCTTGACTCCCCGAAATGGCCTAGTAGTCTAAAACGCTTGCCGACCCCTGGTACAGAAGCTCAAATTCCGTATTTGTTTGCAAATTTTAAATTTTGTTAAAAAATTAGATGGTTGTTTCAGCGTTGATAGCAAAATTTGATTTGACGTAGGTAGCGCCATGGACATCAAAATTGCATTGGATCGTAAAAATCGAACCATTTGTCAAGCAGTAAAGAATTCTTCATCCGAAGGTATTGATCTTCAAGCATTAATTCTCACTTTTTCTTCATTTAAATATATTTCATCGATGTAACATCTTGCCCATCAGTCATTAGTTGTTTGTATTTTCCATTCCTTTGCAAATATAAAAATTCAGTGCTAAGTCAGCGTTCTCCAGAGCAATGAACAGGAACCCACGAAGAGATCCGCAATGTGATTTGACGTCTCTTTTATTTGCACTTGTTTTAGATTTCATGAGTAGATCCGGTGGTCAGTGGTTCGAATCCCCTCAGCTAGACTTTCACTTAGAGCAAGGATCTCAAACTTAATTTACCTAGGGGTCCTGGAGGCTGAGTATGGGTGAAGCTGGGCCGCATCAGGTTTTCCGCAAGAGAGGCTCTGATAAAAACACCCCAATGCTCTCAAATATCGTCATTTTCATTCTAAGACGCAGGCCAAAAATTATCGTCCTGCGGGCCGTGAGTTTGATACCCCTGACTTAAAGCAAGAAAAGTCATCAGCTCTCTGTAATTCAGGCGTAGAATTCAAGAGGTGTGGTAACATCGAGAGGAAGGACCTGGACACTGCTCGATAAGCAAAAGGCGTCTCGGTGTCCAAATGTCTACCTTTGGCATCTGAATAGAATCATATCATAAATTGAAGAATGTTTCTTCTAATCCGCACTTTTATTTGCAGACCTTTTCATTGATATTTGAATCTTGGACCACCTTTATCTGCATTTTTATCAGCGAAAATGTCTTTTTTAGGATGTTGCGTGATCTCTTGTGCATCGTCTTACACACAAGATGGCTCCCTGTATGTTCTTGTCAAATCCAGGCGCCACCTGCTGGTCAAGTATTCGAGTATGTTTATATGACACTCTAATTCACTCAAAATTGAGTTGCAAGGAGCGCTACATTGTCTTTCCAAGCAACCACATTTGCCCCACCCGCGACACGAAATTCCTTCAGAGCACAGTGCATTGCGCAAGGCACAACTCGTACTGGATTCTAATTTGTTGATTTGTGGCGTTAGTATTGCATTCTTCTGCAAAATTGGACAGACCTCTGCTTCGTATGTCCCGTTTACGCTAGAACGGTTCCAAATCGATCAGCACCAAACTCAGTATAGAAAGGCTTTCTATTTGCACTGGACCAACTGAATCTTTTTTTTTTTTTTTTTTTAGTGGGTTATGTTGAGGAAAGGCTATGGTGGCCTCTACAAAGCCCCAACAAAGGAAGAAAGAAGGAAGCGAGCAGCTAAGAGGATAGAGAGATAAGATCAAGTTTGTTGATGTTAGATTTGAAAGATGGCAAGTTGTAGGACTCAGGAAAGCAAGAAGAAGGCAACACGTTCCATAAGTTGCATGTTCTAGGGATGAATGATGATTCGTGAGATAGAGTTCGTGGATTAGGCAGTGAAACTTGGAATGGCTGTGAATGAGTTGAGCTTCTGGTGGTCGTGACACGCCTCAGAGGAACTGGAATAATATCCCTGATCTCCTGAGAACAATGTCCGTTAAAATATCTGTAATAGATGGAAAGATCTCCAACTAAACGACAATGGGAAAGAGGTTGGAGCGATTTGGTGAGGTTAGGATTATTGATGAGACGAATGGCTTTGGACTGGACTTTGTCGAGAAGACAGAGAGTAGATTTTGGAGCACCACCCCAGACGTGGGAGCAGTACTCTAAAGAAGGACGGATTTGGGACTTGCATATAGATAGAAGGTGAGAAGATGAGAAAAACCCGCGAGCTCTGGCGAGGAAACCGAGCTTTTGAGATGCATATTTAGCAAGGGAATGGATGTGAGTTTTACAAGTGAGATTAGATGAAAGAGAAAGACCAAGTTGTGTGAAAGAAGCTGAAGTGTCCAGTTCATCACCATTCATGAAGACAGCTGAAACGTTTTGATTACGTTTGCGTGAAATGACAGCCTGTTTCGTCTTGGCTTGGTTGAACGAAACGAGGTTGTCTTTACCCCACTTCTCAACAACTGTCAGATCATTGAAGAGAAGCGAGGCTGAAATGTTTCTGTGGAGTTGGATATCGGTGGAAGCATGGTCATTTGGATTGAATCTGTACCCATTTGGGTTTTCTACTTAGACCCGTGGGAGATGACGTTCTAAAGTGCACTAATTTTGGATCTGGTCTAGCGTTGACAGGATGGTGACAGTTCAGCAGTACTGTTGTTGATATTGGAAAACTGAGCGGTATTTAAGATGGTTATAATCTGCTTGTTTATAATCTGCTTGTTTATAATCTGCTGGTTTATAATCTGCATTTCCCACAAGAATGACTGCTATTGGTTGCGTTTTGTGTCTTTTTCCACCCAGTTAACTCAAGTTCATATGTCATACTACAGGATTTGTCACATGAAAGACTGCAACGTGAGTCTGTTTTACTTTTGAGATCAAAGAATTATTGTCAATGACAAAATCAAACCTTATTCATAGCTATGAAAGGATGTTTGATTGAGACATTAAGTATGAAAAACCGACCTCTATTTTCATGGTGACCAAATCAGTAACGTATTCAGGTATAGTTTCGGGTTTGGGTATTGCTGTCAGGAGATCAGGGATATTATTCCTCTTCCTCTGAGGCGTGTCAGAGCCACCAGAAGCTCATTCACACCCTTTCCAAGTTTCACTGCCTACTTCACGAACTCTATCCCACAAATCATCATTCATCCCAAGAACATGCAACTTGTGGAACGTCTTGCCTTCTTGCTTTCCTGCTTTCCTGAATCCTACAACGTGCCATCTTTCAAATTTAAGATCAATAAGCTTCATCTGATCCCTCGCTCCTCTTAGCTGTTCGCTTTCTTCTTTCTTCCATTGTTGAGGCTTTATGTAGGTTGCCATGGCCTTTCCTCAGCATAATTATCTACCAACAAAAATAGTTCTTACTCAATCACTAAGAGTTTAACAAGGTGTTCCTCAATGCCTGTTTTGAGTATTGGACTCAGCTTCCCTTTTATGATGCAAGTAAAGATGGAAACATACAGGCTTGAAATTAATCTAAATACAAGAAGAAACGGAACTAAAATAGAAGTTCCTAAAATAAAACTAGAGGCAGCGAGCAAATGTACGTACTTCCAAGGAGCCATCATTTTTGATGAGCTTCCTACAGACACGAGGAAGGAAACTAACTTTCAAAAAATTTGATTCAGACTCATGAACATCTACTTTGATTTTAGAAATAATTGTCATCATCTTTTTTCATCTATTTTTACAATACTTATGTGATAACAGTACATATATGTCCCTAATGTAAATTTGATATGACTGTAGAAAAATCATGTATAAAGATTCATTAAATATTTATTTAAACCATTCATCAACTGGATATTTGAATTACATAAACACACCTCTCTTATAGCAGGCAGTGTGTAATTGGCTGTTTCTACTTATAAAAGTAATGAGAATGGAAGCCTTTCAATTGCATTCAATTCAAACTACAATTACAAACCTCTCTAATACATAGGTAGTTTGAAATTGGCTAGCCTGGCTTAGGGTTTACAATATATAACTACTACAATGGGAAAAATAGCAAAATAAATGTAAATATATATGAAGATGGTTCATGATAACAATAATACTGATAATGATGAGAATGGAAATAGATGATATGACATCAATTTCGCCGATTGCAGACATGCCGATGATGGTAGGGACAGATCAATCGACGTCATATAGTTTCGATGGCCTTTCATTCACTCAGTTATACGCTGATTATTTGTTCATATGGGGCAACATTCTTTTGTACAGGTAAGTCCACTACGGATATCATCAGCTTCCTTAGTTGCCTGAGCACGACCTTGATTCTATAAAAATGTTTCCAGATGGCTCACTTTTGCAACTTCATGTGAATTTGTCTGACAACTCGGTGGAGACATGTCGCCAGAAGTGGTGACCGACAAGGGTTAATGAATTTATCAACAACTGGCTTAAACAATGGCATAACTGGCTCGAAATATGAATGTGAAAATTAATGGCTCGAATTCTGATGCAAATCATAGTGTAAGTGTACCAAAGCGGATCCTGTTGAAAGAAGGTTTTGTTATTCTTTGCTACGACATCATCAACCAATTGCAAATTGTATTCTGCTTGGTTTCTCTTCCCCGATCAATTCGGGCCAATGTTTAAATCATTTCCAAGTTTCGGCAGAGGCTCTTTGGTGCAATGGAGACATTTGTAAATGCAGAGGATCAGAATTGATAGCTTCCACAAGCTTAATTATCTGCAAGCAGATCCATCGATTTTCTTGCCTAAGAATATATTGTTCTCTGAACCCTTTCCATCGTTTTTCTTGCACAGTCCAAATGCCGGGCAAAGAATCATGAAGATCATTGACCTTAAGGATGATTTAATTCAGCTGTTCACGACATCTCATCATGGCTATTTTGCATTCATTACTAAGTCAAGAAGGGTTAGTTTGATGTTAATATTTCTGTAGTAGCTCAAGACTGACAACAGTTCATCAACAAGACTAAGCAGGACTTAAAGCAATGAAAGATGAAGACCTTGCCGATGGTTTTATTCAAACTCTGCGATGCCGCTTTTTTGTGTTACGATTTTTCTCCCGCTCACCTGTAGATGGCTGGAATTAGAAGTCACCAGTTAACTGATTCACCACCTACCAGTTTACTGATTGCCTTTTAAAAGGCAGCTTATTATCAGTGACTACCATACCCTGTCTGCTAGATTATGCTCGAGTATCAACAGGCTTAGTAACATGAAGCCAACCCACGATCGAATATTTTGTGGGACTTTTTGGAGCCAAAAATGCACCCAGCTCTGTTTCAACGAGTCAATTAAAAGTTTAACTTTCCTTTTGAACGCAATTTAAATCCATTATGAATCATAGCATTTATTCAATGGTAAATCCTTCCTATTGTCATTGTTGATCTGAATGTTCAACCTGAGAACATATATTTTTCTAATGAATGAATTAAAAATTTTTTACCATAGGATATTAAAAGTTATTTACCTGACCTGATGCTTTCTGTCAAGTGATAGTTGCTTTCCCTTTTTTGCAATTTCTAGATCTTCTTTGGCAAAGTAGGTGCAATTTCAATTCGAAAATTGACATCCATTGATGCAAGCTCCGCCTTAACGATCTTCTTTGATTCGATTGGGAATTTATGTCAGGTTTGTTGAGATTTCATCCTTTCATCCTGCTAGATTTTAGCTATGAGCCTTATTATCATGATGTTAACCTTGACATGGTTTATTCGATGCTGTACTTTTTCATTACATCTCCGTTTTTCAGATTTTATTGGCAAGTAGTAAACGCATAAAAAAGACATTGGTGCCAATAAAAGATGCATTGAACATTGAGAATGTATACACCAAACTTATAAACAGTCAGAGATGTTGCTCTAAATACCATGGAGGGAGGTGTAAAGAGGATACCATGTCATGCACATCTGGAAAACTGGAGAAAAAGAAATTAGAAAGGAGGTGTCCATTTGCGAAAGTTCAACTACAGACATTCGATTCTCAGCACTTCTCGAGAGTAGCATCGGTACAGCATTGCAGAGATAGAATTAGCAGCCATTATGTGACTAAAATGAATGACGTCAATAGAAGCCTTTTCCGAAGTGAAAAGATACGTGTTGGAAGCAATGCCTCATACGATTGCTTATGGGGCATGCCTTTCCTTGGTATTCAGCAGTTACCGAGAGCTTTATCACTAGGGCGTGGTGCGTGTTATGATTTCACGATCGAAGTTTTCCTCAATCATGGCAATTTGGCAGGTAAGAACAACGAACGGCGTATTTCATTGATTTGAATAGTAATGAAATGATTCTGACACTTTTTGCATTGGCTCTGTGAGTGTCTCAATTGAGGATAAGACTTTTCACAGCACGTACAACGCTGTTTGCTCAGTCTCCATGTTTGAATCGAAATTTAGGATTTTCACGTTGAATATCTTATGAACATCGAATATTCCATTTATGTATAAATGCACGCTTCGATGTTTTCTTTTTTCATCCCCAATGTATTGATTCAATGATGTTTCAGTACCCAAGCTCATGAGATGGTGTTCTTCGTCATCAAGTCTGCGATATATATCGTCTCTTTTTGCAGTCTGTACGGCTGGTTCGTGAAATTTCTTCCCACTTTGCTCGTTGGATCGCAACTGATAGTATTTCCACGTTACTTATCTTCCTCATCTATATTTTGACTCAAAATGTGTCATCCAGACGCTGCTAAAACCTCCTTCCTTTTTGCTTCTGTTTAATTCAGACGTTTCAGTGGAAGATGACTGTCACGAAGCCATTTATTCCCATCAACTAGAATAGAAATGGTATAATTAACTTCAAGCTTCAATTCTCCAGGAGACTTGTAGTCTTGGTTACCTCTAATCTTGAGTGGAATCTTGGACAGAGAACTGGAAGTAGCGAAAATTCACCTTTACAATGCAAATGGATATCGGAGGGCTTGTGAATTTTTTAAAACTGGATAAAATGCTTAAATGCTGTCTCTTCCACAAACCAAAATGCATTTGCCTGCTCAAGAGATGCGCCATTTCAAGAGAGACGTTTTCCCGTGTATGCAGGCGTTAAATGTCGTTAAATACGCTAAAGAGATTTTCCTTAGTTTGCCAAAAGTTTAGTTGCTCGCTGAATCCTTTTTCCAAGAGATGTTGATCCTTCCTAAAGGAAACGAGTTAGAGACGGGAAAGTAGGCGGCGCAAAGATTGCGAAAAGCAAAGTATTCTAATGGGAGTTTATTCGTCCACTTGATCGTCCTCACTACATGCGACAAGCATCAGAACTCAAGTATTCCTTGCAAAGAAACTATTTCTATGGTCATTTCAGTGTTTGATTTCATATTTTATTCTTTTTCCAGAGTTTTATTCGCATAATTTTCAAATGGATCATTTGCAGTTGTCAGTGACAGACCCAAAACCAGAAGAGCTACTCACAAATTTTAGTAGGGCAGTCAATTACACAAAAGACTCCGTCGAATTCAAGGTAGGATTTATCGCAATTTTAGTGCATTTCCTGAAAATATTTTCGCTATTTGAAAAATGAAGCCCGCAGGGTTCTCCCGCGAAGTGAGGTCACCGGTATCGATTGTTAACCCGCACTCTCATTACGATTGGTTTGGGCTTATTACGGTCGGATGCCACTCCTGTCACCAACCTCTTTTTGCCACCTTTTCCGAAACGCAGACGACACACAGATGACACGCATATAGCACCCAGAGGATACACTGTTCCTAGTATACCCCGGGAGCTATACAAATACATGAAGCAGATATCTTCTTCTTTCACAGGCCTAACTCCTATGCCAATCGTGCCGTTCTCAGCTCAGTCTTATGTACTTTGACTTAAGTCTTACTGTCGTATGCCCTAATGCCGCGAACGGGATGGTCTGACCAGCGCTCCTCCTTGCTGGCAACAGACACTTTTATGTCTAACAATTGAGCCAGAAAGTTTGCTTATTCGAGTGATTGATGTATTCCATTGAACTGGCTTGGCATAACAGCGTACACTTTAAGTCGCTCAGATTCGGCTTCACGATTGTTCGTACATTCCGTTCATCCATGCATAAGGCATAGATAATTACCTTATTTTCGCAATACCAAACTTTCATAAAATATTTTAGATTGAAAATCCGTCTTCAAGTCTTTTATCTTGCCTTTTTTCCACTACCGAGATTTGTTTATGGCTTAGATTAGAGCCACCGAATGGCTATCATAATGTTTCCCATCTAACTAATGTAGTATTGTCAAGAATATTTTACGCGAGAAGCACAAGCTATGTTGTTGTTGTTGTATCTTTGCTTTACATCAATTGGTTATAATTTAGTCTTCTATGTACATATGTACACGCAAACTAGTCAAAGTCCATGGACCATTAATTAAAATGAGATTATTTATCGGATATAATACTAAATGTAGATCGGATATAATGCTAAAAGTAGCGAGAACCTCCTTTGAATATTAGCTGTTGTGGCTAGTGCTAAATCTTTCACAACGAGGTTTTTGAGTATTTTAATTGCTTGTCAGCCTTGGGAAACTCGAGTTTTAATTTCTTTCTTATGAGCCTAATGTTGGCATGGCCAATTGGCACTTTTCCCATTCAATCATAGTGTTTGCCCTGTACCAAAAATATTGAATATTTTGCTAGTTCTACAAAATACATTTCTTCACAAATCGTGCAAGTATGCTGATAAAGTTTGATCTTTTGTTTTCGAAAATGATGCAAAATTGTATCCCTTTCATTAAGTCTACCATGCATAGCACGAGAGAGAGAGAGATCCTGAGAGAGAGACCCTGAGAGAGAGAGAGAGACCCTGAGAGAGAGAGAGAGACCCTGAGAGAGAGAGAGAGACCCTGGGAGAGAGAGAGAGACCCTGAGGGAGAGAGAGAGACCCTAAGAGAGAGAGAGAGAGAGAGAGAGAGAGAGAGAGAGAGAGAGAGAGAGAGAGAGAGAGAGAGAGAGAGAGAGAGAGAGAGAGAGAGAGAGAGAGAGAGAGACCCTGAGAGAGAGACCCTGAGAGAGAGACCCTGAGAGAGAGACCCTGAGAGAGAGACCCTGAGAGAGAGACCCTGAGAGAGAGAGAGAGAGAGAGAGAGAGTGGTCCAGGCGCTAGCTTCCCTGTCCGCTACAAATACTGGGAGGCTTTGCAAGCGGGAATGCCTCAATTCATGAATCATATGATCAATAATGATCGCAATGTTATGTGATCGTGGCAATTCATAATGATGATGCGCATCGTTGTGATCGTTGTGATCATTATGATTTGCGGTGATGACGACTTTGTTGTTTATATTTACAATGATATTCGCTATTGTAACGATGGCGATTGTAATGATAGCGATTGTAATGATTGCGATTGTAACGATGATGATTGTAATGATTGCGATTGTAACGATGGTGATGGTAATGATGACGTTTGTAATGATTGTGATATTAATGATGGCGATTGTAATGATAACGACTGTACTGATTGCGATTGTAATGATGATGACGAAATGGTGATCAGGTTTGGCACGCGTATTGCTCAGCAGCAGACCGTGCAACCAGAGCTATTTAGGCATAAAAATTTCTCATTCCTGGTGTTCAGAATGATCTTATTAAAGATGTAACATTCCTTTGATTAGTATATCTAATCTTCTGTTAAAGTTTAATCATGGGAGAATCCAGTTATTCTGCTGACGTTGGCACGTTAAGTTCCATCTTAATTTTCATAATCGTCGGCTTGTAAGTTGATTCATTGCTCTGTCAGTTTAAGATTCAGAACAGAGTCGCATGCTTCATGTTTGTTTGAAGCTGTTGAATCCAACTCTTTTGCAAATAGCTTCGAACTGGCGCGTCTGTCGTCCGATTTCTGTGCTGCAGATTTTCAAGGTTTGCGTTTGTAAAATTTGTCTTTTAACACTGAGACATTTGCCACTATAAAAGTTCTGAGCAAAGCTTGAGTCATTTGCCAGGAAGTTGGTTGATCCTTTAAGAATCTAAAATAATTTGTCTTCATTAATAATTAGGTATCAAGTTTGGCAGATGATTCTAAAAATAGGTAGGCTTGGTAAAAGTTATAGATAGTAGCGATGTTAATAATACATTTTTAAGTGGAATTTAGTTATGTATCAACAGCGAAGCTTACTTAAAACCACTAAATTTGATTCGTCACCTATCTAGACTTAGTTGCCTTTCATGAACTTTGAGAACATTTCGCATTATGAATTAAATAGGATCCTGCTATATTACACATAAAAGAGGATACCATTTCGTCACAATGAACATCATTTCGTCGGACACTCATGGAAGTAGCGAAAACTCATAGCCTTTGCGTAATGGGGACTTTGGGAACTGGACGAAATAAGACAATAAAATTTGTTCTTCATGATGTGACCGAAGTGCATGGAAGCGAGCAATTCATGTAAATGATTGGGCGCACGTTTGGAACAATCATAGCCAATCACACTTGACATCATCCTTGAAGAGCCAGTCTGGCCCACAAAAACCAGGGTATCTTGTTGTGATAGATACAGAAAACTCACTATATAAGTGGGGAACGATTTGGGTCGACTAACCAAAGGGAAATTTTCGCCATTTTGTTTTTGGAGCTTTCTAGGCTCAGCAGTATATGTTTTCATGTTTCCGAATTACATTCAAATTGGCTTTTAGACGTTTTTGGATTCTTACATGGTTTAGTTAGACGATCTCTTTGTTCATTTTTTTGCCCATCACCCAAAAGAATGAAATTGGCAGAGTGAAGCAGAATGTTCCTGCGAGCATCAGGCCAATTTCTATAAAAATATTTTCAATTTTTCACGTATGACTATATTCATATTTAATCGTGTCTATATCGCAATTAGTTGTATTTCACCTGGAAAGTTTCCTGATTAATTCACTGTAAATACCGAAGTCCTTATTTTCTTTGCTGCTAAAGCGCTGCCTCCAGCAAATTTATATGACTTTGTGAATCTGAGTTATAACTATTTCATGCACAGGTGAAGTTGTGCGATTCTGGGAGAAAAAGAAAGCAGAATTCACCTGGCATTGGGCAACAAGTCGTGTCTCCTGAAATCAAGGTTTTGAAGCATTATGTTTTTTACCAAAAGTAATCTCAATAATGATCCCAGTGATTTTGATCGATGATCGGACTGATGCATACTGGATTTTATCACGCGGCTAAAAATAAGGAGACTATTCTACCAAATCAGAAGAAGTTTTATTCAATAAATTAGGCGTGGTTCTCCAAAGTTAGATAGAAAATGAAGCTCATTATTATGATAAATTCTTCACAAGAATATTGTTACTGAGCTAGACTCAAAATATTTTTGTTATTTTGCACTATCTTACTGCTTATTTGTAGAATATTTCTCAAGTGAAAAATAGAATGTCAATCGACCTGCTGAATGGCTTGGTCTGTTTGTGCCATTTGGTGTTATAGATTGCAATGCTTTTAAATCTAACTGCACTACGCCGTAGTCATTTTGGAATAAGCCGAGTATTTATGTGATTCTTTTGTGCTATGAGCCAATGATAAAGCAAATTCAATCCTACGTAAAGTGGTTAGATATTGAGCTCCGTTTGCTGCAAACGATGCTGTTACTCGTGTCTAGCGTACGGCAGGTGGCACTTGCGCTAAATTTTAGCAGAGACTTAAGATCTTGGTTGCTATTGCGTTGTTGCTTCATCTTTGTAAGGTTGTAGGCTCTGGTCTCGATTGCATTGCAAGAAGCTACAAGGATTCCAGCGATATTGAGGTGAGCTCACTGTCATTTTTCGTAAATTTCACCATGTTTCAATACTTTGGTTCATCTATATCTTTTTCTGTTTTTATAAAATTTTGTTTCATTCTTCATAGAAGAGGATGCTCTCTCTCTCTCTCGATTAGTTTATCTATTTAAAGAGCTCCTTCTTTATCAATCTATTATATGTTAAGTCTTGTAGTTTTATTTAGTTATACTTTGTAGTCTATGATATAGTAAGTTGACTTGTTTGGAAAATAAATTGATGAACGTTTTGAATGAATTGAAAAAGAATTGAAATATCAGTTCAGCTGGAAGGTGCAACAAGGCTTTTGTTGATTGAACATTGAAGATGCTTACCCAATGTCAACAGTTCGAATCGTAATAGAAACTGTACCTAGATTTGTTGATTTAGATTGCATGACTTCTTTCAAAGTTTTGGCTACTTTGCTCTCTGTTTCTCTCATGATATGAAATCTGTGTGTTTGCAACCGTGTTTTTACTCGACATGGACGTCGCTGGTTTTGAACTAAGATTTATTCCGCAAGATGTGAAATGAAATCCGTGTGTTTGCAACCGTGCCAGATGTTCTGCTCTCTAAGACTTCATAAGGCCCTTCCTAAAGTGACTCAGCTATAGTACTGCAAGAGGGACAGTTTGTAAATTGGCTACATCAAATGTCTTCTCTGCGGATGGTTCCAGGCTCGAAGTGGCCTCTTGCACGTTTTTTTTGCCCTTTCTCTGCTTGCCCAGCAGTAATTTCGTACCCGACGTAGGGCTGGTGTTAATGTACTGCAAGGTTGGGAACTTGCTAACCTACCTCAAAATGCCCTGTCTCAGGAAGATACTGCTCCCCGATCCTTTTTTCGAATATGGGACTAAATTTCGGTTGATTCTTTTTTAAACTTTTGATTTACTTATTATTTGTTATCAATTCTTTAGGCAAGAAATCCTTTCAGCTAAACTAAAGTACAAACGTTAGTAAAGAAATCTATACGTAAAAGATAAATTTAAGAATATATGAATATCTTACAGCAATGAATTCTCCAAAAGTCGGGAATATTTTACTGTCTTATAGTTATGGAGAGAAATGGGCCTTGAATGCGCACCGTGTTACCCAGAGTGGACCCGCTCGAATTGCTTCGGTCGGTCGGTGGTCGGTCGGTGGTCGGTCGGTGGTCGGTCGGTGGTCGGTCGGTGGTCGGTCGGCCCGGCACGATACGCTGGAGCATCATCTACCGGCCGGATCTGTTTATGGTAAAGGAGACCGGGCAAGCATGGGAGGGCACTGCATGGCGACATCAAAAAGTACACCGGCCTATCCCATTTGTCGATTCTTTACGAACGGAGCTGTGCGTGGCTGGGGGGGGGGGGGGTGGCATCAGATGGTTGGTGGGGTCACGTCTCTTCGTTTAGACGAATGAACATGCAACCGACCGACCGACAGTTAGCGAAGGTGGTACGGTACGTTCCTCAAGGATATCTATTGTTGTTGATTGTCATTGTCGAAGCGAGAACTTTTGAGGGCACCTTGCTAGAGATATTCCCTTCGGAGCCAAAGCATTGTGAAGTAGGTGGTCAGTTCCTTTTCTCGCTACACTCATCCTCTCCACCGTTTTTACGCCATGCACCCATTTTACTGATGGGTGGACAGGTGCAGGGGGGTGAGAAATGTGAACGAGTGCGCTTCGAACCTGGTACATTCCACACAGCAGACCTGCGCTCTAATCACTAGCCTAATTGCCTCTCTTTAGAATGGCTACACCTGCCCTATAAACGAAGCTCTGTTTCTCTCAAAATGGCATTTCACCGTATTTTTTCATCATGTCTTATCCAGTATTTTACTCTTGCTACTGCCAATTATTTAAAAATCTCTCTTTATTATGCATTACTTTATTTGTCTTTTCATTTGTTCATGGTCTTAAAACCTTATGAGTTTTATGCTTACAACTCGGTGTGTCATTCAGTCCCTGGCTATGTCATAATTTCACCGCAATTTGACCCTGGAAAAGAGCCTTTCATGAGAGCGAATTTGTCAACATATGTTGATAAGCTTTTCCTTTTTGCATTTGGTACCTCCTCTTTATTGCTACTTTGCTATTTACCATAAAAAAGTCATCTTCATAACATCATTGACTGCTTATTTTGCTGCTTGAAGCCTGGCTGAATGCCAAAGCAGTCAAATATGGAGTATATGTTTAAGAGCAAGGACCTAGGACTCATCAAATGAAGCTGACGGTTTGTGCGTCGTCTGGCTTAAGATTGTAGACAACGGAACGCGCTTGGGCTGCCCCTTGCGTCATACGATGCAAGAGCACTTTCAACTAGGCCATTTGAGAGCCACGGTTCTTACGAGGAGCGAAAAAGCATTCAAGATGTCGTTTTAAGCAGTGAGAATGTTTCTTTGAACATCTTGATTATTTTTAGCCGTAAGCTACTTCACCGAATTCTCTGAATCAGCACGGGTTCGCAATGAACGTTTGTGTAAAAGCACTGATGTCATCTTTTCCTGAAAACTGACGCAAGACAAATGCATCATGCTAAGGTTAATTATATTTTGATTCGCGCTAAGAGTGCTCTTGCCATTGCGATTGATGCCAACGTTTGTCCGTATGGCATGCGGTTGGTAAACGGAAAGGCGCTGCCATCTTGCGCGTTTACCGTTATCGGCCATATAGCTCACGTTTTAATCCCCAGCTTACTTGGATAATTATGTCACCACACGGGTATCTCGATGTTCAACTGTTGCAAAGCTAATGATTTCGGAACAGACGAAGGCTAATTTAGAAGTTTTACGACTTTTCTCTGTATTTAATAGTCATAAGCGTCTTTGCCGTATGCATTGATCTAGTGCTTTGACTTTATCATCCTCTTTTCACTTACTATCTCACCGACGTTCTGTCAAACTTACTATTCTCAAATGTATCATGTATGCATCTTAAATTAATGGTCATAATGCAAGCTTTTTCAAATCGATTAAACCCGCAGTTACTTAACAAGCATGTTTGTCGAACTTTGACCTGGACATCGATTCCTAAGTAGATTTCATCGACATCACCAATGTTTAGCTGGCCTTTATCAGCTCCAACTATTCCTCAAGCCAACTATGAATAAATTGTATTATTATGATTACCATCAGTTACGAAGTCGGGAAACTGAAGATGACGAATGCACTTCATTAACTAACTGCATTGGGTTTCGCGCTTTAAACAAAATTAGCAGTGTGGGCACTAGCATGATTCTATCAACTGAAAGAAATTTTTTAAATACAATGTCGAGATTCTAAAGAGTACAGACGAGAAGGGCTGTGTTTATTCTGTGTTTATTTTTGTCGCTCCTGTTTGTAGGGGAGCTTTTAAAATTATCAGATTGCATCTCATACTCGATTTCGAGCACTTCAAATGCCAAGGACACTTCTGGGCTTTTAGGGAGTGGATTTTATTGGACTTTCCTGGATTTCATTCCTCGCCGGCAATTTTTCTGCTGTTATCCGTTCAAGCCCAAAGCCCCGCGTCGTATATTAAACCCCGCTTCACAGACTCTCCTTGATTTTTGAAAAAGATCAATAGAAAATTGTAAGCAATGACAGAATTCTCGCATCTTCCCTCGCTAAATTTTCCAGCTCTGTCACTCAGAATGTCGAGATTGAACGAGGTTTTATATGCACACAGCTAGAAGTCATTTTGGCCTAGATTTCTGGAAAAACCCTACAGCGACTACAGTTTGGCTTCTCATTGTTCAGCCTCAAGGGAGAACAATAACAATGGAGGGGTTTTTTGAAAGGAGGGAATTAAAAAGACTATACTTGAGGTTTAATCTCTGATTGTCATCTGCGTTCTATCTGCGTGTTCTATGCGTGTTCTCTGCGTATCGTTTATAAAGAGGTTATTAGAAAAACAGGTTGGTGACTGGAAGGGAATCCGACCATAGCAACCCTAGCCAAACCGTCATGAAAATGGGGTTTTATATTTGGTAGTTCACACTGACGACCTCATTTTGGGACAGAGGTCTGTAAATGGAGAAGATCTATTGAGGGTTGGGAAAATTTCAAGTGTTATTCCAGAGATCGAAACACGAGATGGGAAGCGCTGCTTCACAATGAATTTTATTGTTACACGACGATTGCAGGGTCATATCCAGAGAAAGACACGCGTCATTACGACTTCATTATGGTTACTGGACCATCTCTCGATTAATTGGTGACAATCTTCACCAAGTCGTAATAATGTGTATCTTTCTCTGGATCAATAAAAAACCCACCACTAAGAACTCAGTTTTTTAAATTAGACCTGGTAGTTCTTACAGAGTAACAAAGGAAATGTCTAGGCTGCACAGATTCTTATATGTTCACTAAGAAACGATTGCAGTAACGTATGTAACGTCACATTTATGGGCGGAGCTAAATCAATGAGAATTCCTTTCGATTTCATTTGTATTTGAAAGGAATCAGCTTTGTACTATTGTGTAATACTTTGTATTTTCTGGATGGCTTTTCTGGACTTATTTGAAACTGAAACGAAATTTTGAAGCTGAGTTGTTTCTTATAACTGAGTACAAATGATGTACTAAGCTGCAGTTTCTTAAAAGTCAGTTTCTTAGTGACAGGTTTTTACTGTATTCCAGGGATGCTCTCCTAATTTTAAACGATTATTGATTATTGAAATGGGCACCCAACAGTTATGACAATGATGAATCTGAGAGACTTGCTTTTAACCTGCTACCCGCTTGTCCGTATGTTCTTTATGTTGGTCGATTGCAGGTGATTTTAGCGGATGCTTGGTTGTTCAGAGCACTTTTTTACGGTTCGTCGCGGTGTCCTGGCTACTTGGCTACAAGTACTATTCCAGCTAACTCCTTATATAGATGTCGATCATAACAGATTTTGGTCATCAGCCATCTTCCACGCTTCTCTGTCCATCGCCATCTTGGTTACATTTTCTCTCGTCATCTCAACCATTGTCGGTGTAGCGACCAATGTCACAACACTTATCAAATCTTGGAGCGGCCTTCCTTTCTTCGTCTTTCATAGCTATTCTAGGCTAATTCTGTAGGTCATTAAAAATGAATTGTACAGCTATTCCAGTCAGCCTTCCTATCTGGAGGCTTAGGTGCTTGGAAAAGGTGTGTTTTAAATGGATTTATTGTTTGCAAAAATTTTTTGCTTCAGCACCCGGGATTTACTGATTTTCCTACTACGAAAAAATACCCAGTACTTTTTATCCATGAAAGTTTTCTAATGCCTCTGTTTTTCTGGGAAATCATCAGTGGTGTACATCTGTTCCTCTTGCTTGCAGTAAAATTCTTACTTATGAGCGATTTTTTGAAGTTAAAAGCTTCCTACTTATGGATAGATTTTTCGTTGAATCATATTGTAATCACTTTCTTTCACGATTCTGTCTTGATTCTGTCGTATCCATTTGCTTTGCTTTGATGACCTGTTTGGCATGGTGCGAGTTAGCATCGAAGCATATCACTACCGGTGTTTTAGACGAAAGTTCGCATTCGTAGAAACCGACGAAATCTTAAGTTTATCTGTCGTGCCTTTTATTCATCGTCGTTTCCTTTTTAGGGGTATTTTACAGTCAAAGTTTTTCTTGGTTGCCCTGCTGGTCAGAAAGTAGTCTTCGATCCAAAAGCCACAAAAAGCCAAGGTGGAAATTATTTCTGTATAGACGATCTGCCCGGTGTATCCTGTTTTCATTATTATCATGGTATGAATATTATTCTATCTTATATGAGTGAAATTCAGATCATTTCCTATTTGAAAAAGAGTCATTATGAATCGAGGCTTGATCTGGAGAAAGCAGGATTAATTTGGATTGCCAAAAGAGTTTGTCAGAATTGCACAACAACTGCCTCGACTGACTCATTCATCTTCCTCTTTATCTATCATACTCTTCAATTTGCATCCACTCAAATTACTTTACCCATTCATCGCTCGGTTCATTCATTAGTTTACTCATTCATGCATTCATTTGTTTATCTATTTGCTTCTTAATCTTCATCAATGTTTTTGCCTTATTTTCTATTGCTTTTATTCAATCAGCTAATACCCTCTATTTTTCTCTGAATGGTATCATTTCTCTTCATGCCTTCATTCATTCATTCATTCATTCATGCCTTCATTTATTTATTCATTCATTCATTTATTTATTCATTTATTCATTCATTTATTCATTCATTCATGTTCGTTTCTTGTTTCTCTATCTTTCTGGAATCTTATGGTTATCAAAGCTTTGCAGTTTTCCAATTGCAACTTACCATCGCATTCTGCTCTGCCACTTCCGAAACTGCCTGTCAGCTCCATTGATTTGAAAAAGCATGCTCTTCCCCAGAATGCGTCAGTTTTCGAACAAAAATCGACTAAATTATATAGTAAAAGGTCGTTAAGCTCTTACTCATAAGCAGAAAATTTAATTTATGGCTTTCTTAGTATATGAAAAGTTTTAGTTGCTATTAGGTTATGGTCGGTATCGCAATTGAGATCTCTGAAGTAATCATTCGGACCTCGTCTCTCAGATGATGGCAAACTCAATGCGTCATGAATAGATACGACAAAAATTTTGATCAATACGCAATTTGTTCGTCGACTGCTTAAAAGATTCAACGATCTCTTGTATTTCTGTACGCATATTCTTCGCCAGCTGGCCTAACAATAAGATGTAAAGCCAGGTCAATGTTGTCAAGTGTAGTTTGTCATTGTGCTGAATAGAACTTAGAAGAAATACATCACGAGCACTCAAAAAGCATGGTTGTAAGATTTGGTGCTATGCATAATTCTCTCCACACTTACGGGGTTCTGGTGAGAATATACTGAGAACGTAAGGCAGGATTTCTAGAGTGAGATCATGAAAAGGCCTTTCAGTTCGATTGCAGTTTGATTCTTCCTGGAATCACTTGCAATTCACCATGTCGATATATCTGTCATTAGCTACATCATGGTATTCTTATCATAGTCATTGCCTCATTGTTCCCTTAATCCAGCCGTAATATTTTCCGACTGATCTATCGACTGTATTTCTCAATTTTTCATATTTTTAACTGACTTCTGGTTTGAAGAGACTCTTTGAATGAAGAGTTTTGCAGCAGCCTGGTGGGAATGTTTTTCATTCATGATTTTCAAATCGAATTCACAAGCAAAGCTTATTCTAGAGTGAGTTAAAAATTCAAGGTTGCGAAAAGAGGACTGACTGATCCATCAAAGGCTTTGAATTTCTGAGGAAACTTTTCTACATTAATCTGCATGGGTGGTCTAGATAGGTTAGTGACGGACTAAAAATAGTCTTTCTATCGTTGCACGTCACATTTTTTCAGCCCATCTTTCTCGATGAGAGTTCCTTTCTCTATGAGAGTTACTTTGTAGAAATTCTTTCTTTGAGCAAAATATTGACTTCGGTTCAGACCAATTTTGGTAGTGTTTAGTTCAGCAAGAATATTCTAACTTTGTAGAGAATTATGAGAAATTTGTCCCCTTTTCAGAGTTTTCTCCTGTTTTTAAACATGTTGACGAGGCCACATTGCAGACGAAGATCTTCACTGGCAATTATACTTTGATGATTGTAAAAGGAGGTCGCAGCCTAGATCAGTTGCGTGAGTTCAATGCTGTTGAGCAAAGACGATACAACTTCGAACCAGGGTTTGTTATTGTATTAATATTTGTTGATGCCATGCAACGTGCATATTACCTTCGTTTAGGATGCTTCTCAGCTATAAACTTCTAGCCATCTCGGTTTGGTTCCGGTCGATCTTATCCCTCTTTATATAAGTGTCAGCAGAAGAGCTTTTTAATCTTAAACGATTTTTTTTAATTTAGTCTGTGCAGGGCTATCCTTCGACAAATTAGAAACGATGAATACCTGACAAAATTCGATGCATTTTTTTGAAGCTAGAATTTTAGACTACCTTCAAAAGTGCTTTTCCATTAAAAAAGGAAGGCAATATGGAATCCTATGGTCGAAACGAGCATCGTGGAGCGATTTGTTAGGAGATTGCGCTCCTGATTGAGGGCATTTTCAGGTAGGAGATCATTTCCTTCCCTGCCGCAATTCACCTCCTAGATTTGTGCTAGGTATTCCTTAACTGATGGATGGAGAGAGAGGGCGACGGCAAACGCAATCTAACAGCTATGCCGATTGCTCCCATGTTTTCCATTGCGGAACGCATTATAAATTAGCTGCTAGCAACTGTGTAGAACTGTTACAGGAACAGCATGAACAATTATTTTTTTTTCAAGCACAACTCCCCTTTTTGCTAGACAGGGCTTTAGTGCAGGGGGTTCTGGGTGGCTCAGCCCCTTAGTTATTTTTTCAAAGATATTGCGGGGCCTAGTTGTTTCGATTTTCTGTAAAAATCCTTTGCGTTCTTGTTCATTTACTGGCGTTGTCTTTTTTTCGTTTGGCTAAGGATATATTGTCGTTAAAGGAACACATGTTGGGGTGACAATTTCTCTTCGATTTTACTTGATTTTGTTTGGTACATAGCAACTTCAACCCGTTACCTCTAGTTGCTAGCCCTGCACCATTGGTCGTAGCATATTCGATGCCAGTTAAAAGATCCTCTGACTAATTCGTCCTACTTGAAATCAAGATCCAAGCAGACTGGGCGACAACGAGAATGGTTTTCAGCTCAGTTTTGGTTATCACTAGATAAATGAGATTCAGTATTACAGCCAATCAAAATACTACATTTATAAGAGTTGATTTTGAGTTACAATATAAATTCTTCAGTATTTTCACTTTTCTAATTATAATTTCCTTTCATAATTTTTAGAGGACTAATTAAGTTGCAAAATTGCACGTTATAAAACCGAGGAATTTTCGCCTTCACTTTATCTAATAGGCCTATTCTAGCAGTTGAAGACACCCTGTTCTATATGTCTTCGTCTTTATCTTTATGTGAAAGAGCGATTTCGGTTTGTGATCAAAGCCAACACTTCACATACATCGAGGTTTTACTTCTAACTGGAAATTAGTTGAGATTCAATTGATAGGTTAGTGCTGTGAAGTACAGCTTGAAGATTTTGACGAAGTTTGAAGGCAAGATGTCGTAGATCGAATGAAAATGGAAGTGTGTTCGTCATTTTGAAATAACTTTTTGAATCTCTTTTGTAGATCATCATTGATTTGGGCGCCTTCGGTTCATTTCATCAAGAAACCTATCTTTCAGGGTTCAGTTCCGTTTAGGTAAGTGCCTTTTGAGTCGCTTAACCAAGGGTTTTATCGTCTCTTTCTTACCATATTATACCTCAAGCCTGCTTTCTAAACCACAGATGAATTCGGGAGGGGAATTCTCGGACTAAACTTTTGAAAATTTGCCCTTGAAGTGCTAAAGCGGGTTGTATGTGGTTGCAAATGGCTATAATTTGCCCACCATTTCACGTAGATGACTTTGTTTTGAAAAACGGTAAGCCATATAAAGCTGAAGGGCAATCTCCACACCGTCGTGCCAAAATGATGCTTGATAATGAATTCTGATACCCTTAGGTTACACTGTCTTAAATTCAAGTTATTCTGCGGATCTATTATTTAGATATTGAAACATTAAGAACTGAATTAGCTTGCTTCTGTTTGCTTAACATCAATTTCACCTAAAATTTCGTGCTTTTTAAATTTGAACACTTAACTCCAGCCGTGAATGGACCTTTTTTGACCCCGTTCAATTGCACAGAACTCTATTTATGAAAACTAGTGGATTCATCGGCATGAGAAGCACTTTGATTTTGCTTCAGTACAATAGGCCTTGCGCTCGAATCACGGTTTAGCCAGCGTCCTTATGTCAACTCATGGCTCACTCAACAAGCCTGTCTGGCTGGGGTGAGCTAGGGGAGCAAGGACGACGAGGAAGTGGTATGTTGAGTATGTAAGGCGACTTCAATACATCTTATCATGCAGATCTCTAGCTTACCTAGGCTTGCAATCCATTTCATTAATTCATGTTCCTCTTTCTTTCGTAGCTGGCTTTGCAGTAGCAGCAGTCCGTGTTCTCAGATAACTCCTGAATTTCCAAATCCTCCAGTTTACTACTTTGTCATTGAATTTTCAAACAGGTTTGTGTTGCATTCTTTGCAATCGCTGTCATTTTATCGTGTAGGTATGCATCGAAATCCACCCTGCCTTTGGACAGTTACGGACCAAGGTCTGACCATCAGGGGGTGTCAGTTGAAATCTTTTTATGGTCGTCCAAGACGATGAGATCTCTTTACTAATTGCGAGGTATTGATATACGCTTTGACGAGGAATCTCTAGCGAATTTTGGTCAATTCATGAAGGCGAGACTCTTCCGTACCAAGCTAATTTGCGGATAGTTGAGTTGAGATTGTTTTTGAACGTAGCACTTATCTACATCGTTGATTTCTCGTGATTAGTGTTCCCGGTTCACTTGCCAAAGGCGTTCGGAGCCTTTCGCGGTTGTCCATCCCTCTACTTCATCTGTTAGCAGGTGTGTAATGCGCTATGCTCGGTGAATTCATCTTTCCTCTCCTTGTCTTGCCACGGGCTTTTCTATATTCTTCATTGTCATGTTAATTTTCGCCGCTCGTCGCAAAAAGAAGAGTCTAGAAGATGCGTTTTTAGCGGCTTTTTAATAGTTTCATTTCAACATTGTCGCAGAGAAAGTCTCCGTGTTTCTGGAAGTAGGGTATGATTTGCTACACCCCTTTCTTGTTTCATTTAACATTTTTAACTGCTATAGTCAGTTCATTCAAAGGGCAATTTTCTGATGTACAAATCAATTTCCTGCTAAACATCAGTGCTATTTCAGGGTTTTTAGCTGCATCATGCACCGTTGCTCCTATCAATTATCCATTGCTATTTTCGCCAAAATTATGTTGCTAACCGTTAATCATTATAAATTGCGATGGGATCCCAACCTTGGGTTGTGTTCCCTATTCCCCATTGCAGTATTGTCAGCGAACGTCTCTACATTTTTTATTCGTCTCGCTTTTCGAATGCACAATACACTCCGGCAATTTTTAAATCAAACCCTTCAGCACTGCAATCGGAATTCTTTTTAATGCCGTGTCATTTCGAATGCTTATCTATTAATTTTCACACTTCCTATTTTTTCTTATGATAATTCATTTCATTTGGGAATCTGTTCATAGGGTTACGATTGTCATTGTATGATTAAATAAAAGATTCGCCATCAAAGTATATTCCATTAGATTTAAAGTACAATTTTTCCTATTCATAAACACGTACACTACACTTAGGTATTCTTTAACGACTCTTTCTTGATAAAAGCCAACGTTTTCCCTCTTGAGCACGAAAAAATTCATCGAATTTTTACCAACCAATGAGCGAGCAGTTTTCGCTAGTTGTAAACGTTCTGACAAGACCTAGTTTTGATCACATTCCTTAAAACACAGTTTGGTCAAAAATTTAATGGTATTGTGTTGAATAGTATGGAGCACATTCACTACAGAGCGAGTGTATAAGTTTTGAAATCGTGCGTTACAAAAAAAAATTGTTCAATTCTATTAGGCAACTGTTACCTGCATCAAAGAGTCTTCTAACTGGGCTGGTCAAAATCTTTAACTCGATGCCATAAAATGTCATAAAAATACTTTAAACTCTATATTTTATATGCAGTTAACCTGGGTAGTGAGATGCCATCAATGTGAGAAAGATGCTGGCTGATTTTACTGGATTTATCTTCACTTTTTTGACCAATTCCAAAAGAGGTTAACGGCTCTTCAAGCCAATGCATTGAGAAATAAGAGTGAAGAAATATCGTAGGACACCTAGTGTGATATAGTTAATGTGTGGGAATGATAAACTGCTATGCGCATACCCGTGTGGAACATTCGAAAAATTATCTTCTTATTCATGTGAAAATATAATGCATATAAGCGTTGGCATCAACCATGAAGTTTGAATCATTCTGTTTCTATTGCTATCAAACTTTCTTAATCTTTAGTATTTTTGATAAAGCTGAATATTAGAAAGAAATGCTAAGCTTTTCTTTGAACGATGAAAGAATTTGCTCTGTCTCTTCGGCACTGCTTATAATCAGGCAGAAAGACCAATTCGTTGTCTAAGATTTCAATATCTTTTCAGAGCTGATAAATGATCTTATGTCATCAGTGCCACGAGCATGTTCCGGCTCGATGCAAATATACTGGTGGAAATTTTCATATTTCATTTTGCAATCTCAGACATTTGGGAGTTTTTCCCTATTTTATTACGAAAAGTGAATCGATGGTTACCCCGTGATTTCATTTTTGATGAATGAACACGTTTCCACCTTTTTAGAGTTTCCTCTTTCTTATTCCTGTCACTTGTGAACTGAAATGACTCTCTGTGGCTCGGGGGCTTTTTCCAAATGTTGCAGCTCTCTTGCTATCGAACCTTCACCAATATGCTTATAAAACCTCATCTTTTTTCTCTGCAGAGATGTTGACTATTCCAATTGTGATTTCACGTTCCAGTTTACAATCAAAGTTGAAGGCATTGCCCCTGGATCGATCAATCCTTCATTGATTATTGTTCTGGTAGGTTTTTTCCTTCAAAGTGTAACTCTCTCTGTGTACCGTGATGCATCCTGGTGTGTGATACGCGAATGTTACCTTGTTTTGGCGTAAACATAGCGGTGACCGTTATAGAAGATGAACAAGTATTTTGAAGTTAGCAGCTTCGAGCAAAATCAGAACATTCTTCATTTTATTTCATTTTATTCAATTAAGGAGTAGCCCCTCAGTCGGTGCTGATTTTCAAGGGTCCCTCCACTTAAGAACATTGATTACAACCTTTATAGAATCAACTAAATTACAATGTTGAATAAATTACGATTACTTAATCGCAATAGAAAGCAAAAGGCTAAGAGTGCGAGACAAAAGTTCAAAGTTAATGAAAATAATAATAGAAATATGAATAGATACAATAAATAGAAGATAGATAAATAGAAGAGAACTTAATTTCAAATTGACTGATCAAATATATTCAGAGACAGAGCTTGCTTGGTAGTGGGAGTAAGGTTATTGCACACTCCAGCCCCTCGGTAAGAAAAAGAGTTCTGCCCTTTACTGGACTTTTTTTGGGCAGTCTTAGATCTGTCTTAGTATTTCGCAGAGTGTACGAAGTGAACCAGGAGTTACGGGTTAAGAGATCACATAAGTATTGTGGAGGGATCACTTTTTATGCAGGGGATTAACGAACATCATCTTAGATTCATAAGCTCTAAGTTCTTCCACGGTCTTTCAGCCAAATGTTTCTATGAGTGGCCTGCTTCAGCAAGAGCCTCCAACTTCTCTATTTGCTATTTACACCATTAAAACAATCTCCAAGCTTTACAAGGTTCAAGAATCACCTAGCTACCCCAGTTTATTTGATACGAGAAATTTTGAATCCCCTTTTCATTATCATATATGGATAACAATAATTTGTAGGTAATGTTTGATTTACGCTTGGTGAAGAATCTTACGCCAGGAACAATGTTCATGCGAGCTTAAATGCATGTGTTGATTCTCAAGCATGAAATGTTGGTATCACATTTTCAGACAGGTTTCTCATTCATGCATCCAAGATGGATCCTCGTCCTAACCCAGCAAAGGATCTTTTTTCCAAGACTGAGCTAGCTCTTACACACTTAGCTCGTGGACTGAGCGGCTTATACAGTTCCCGTCAGTTGACAGCATCCAGGATGCATTGCGGTCGAATTGTTATGTTACGTCATTAGGAGAAAGGCCGGTTGGTAAATCTGAATCCATCTGGAATATCGAAACGAGAGTGTAACCTTTATCTCTTAGCCGTCGAGTTTCATTTTTCATTCTATGGTACATTTTTAAATTTGATTAAATGTTTAAATTTCTTCTTCTATGGATCGATTTTTCTCTTTCTTTAGAGTTCAATTGGCGTGTTGATAATTGGCCTCCTTATCTGTTTCGCTCTTCGAAAGCGTTATAGCCACATCCTTTCAAATTTACATCTAAGAGATATATTCAGATTGCCCATTAAATTGAAAAAATGGGAAGACCACGAAAGACCTGCTAAATCTGGTGCAGTAAGTGGCTCAAATTGACCGAAGCAAGCGTATTTTGAAGTTGAGCAATCGTCTATTCAAGGTGAGTGAACGCTTTCAAACAATCTTTCAGTTTTTTTGTGCAGTTTTGGAAGTATAGCCAGGTGTAGTGCTGTAGTGTCCAAAAGGCAAAAACTCCTTTCGTAGAATTCTGAAGCCCAATTGCTAAACATTTCAGAATTAATACTTGGGAGCGAGGTAGCTAAAGTTCACCACATGAAATTCACTTTCCCTGAACAACTAGAAGCTTTGTCTTTGACTTCTGCTCCGCTCAATGTTGGGTATGCCATGCAATGTCCCGATAACATAATTAGCATCATCAAGTGTCACAAAATGCAGGATATCAGTTGGCTTCTCTCGAATTTAGAGCAGATTTTCAGTAGAGCAATTTAATTTGCAATGCCTCCAGTTAAGTAGAATGCGTAGGTTGAGCAATTCTCGTCCTTTTTGCAAGAACTGCAGCACTCATACAAAATTCGCAGTATTCAGCCAGTTTTTTCCCTCCCACGTCAACATTAATTTATTCCTGTTGATTTAATTTTATTTGCTTTAAGCATTGACTCATTGAATGTGTTTCATAGTTCCAAAAAACTCAGCTCGCAGACATTTCCTTCAAGTAAATGGAAAAGCCAAAGACTAGTTTGATTTGGGACAGTCTTGACTAAGAGTTGCTTGTTTATTTTGTGTAGATTTTGTTAATTTTCCTAAGAAATCGATAACTTTCAGTAGTAGTGAGAGTGGCTTTATATTGCAATGACTCGAGTGTGTATTTTGAACCGATTCACCTAGGCAATCTTTCAAACCAGACAGAAGTAAGCTGAAAAAGAACAAATTTATTTTTGCAACTCTTCTTATGAAATTGAAGTAGCCTGAATTATAAGTAGCAGTATAAATATAAGTTTAATGGTTTCAGTCATATATCATATTCGGAGTTTCATAATGTAATGAAGTCATACGCATGACGGTATAGTGAGTTTTATATCCTCACGTGCAGTGCATAGTTTTGTAATAGAAGGATCGATCCTTGTTTCCAATCAAACAGTACACTTGTGACTATCGTTAAGTCTGCTTCACCATCATTCCATCTTAATGTAAGTGAATAATATTTTCTTAGTGAATTCCATAGTTGTATAGAGTGACGTTATATCTAACGATTAGTTTTTATCAGTTCCTTTGAAGTCGTCAGAATTTCGCTTCTATTCTTTTCAGTTTTGTTACATCCAGATTCTGCAGCCATTTTCTCTGCAGTTTTGATGAGGCTTAGACAGTATTCCCTTGCCTGTTGTGTTTTTCTAAAACGGCTATGCAGGTATTTACCTCCAGAGTCAAAGTATATTTTCAGGGATCGGTTGCAAACTATCCCATCCATTTTTTACGTTAGTGACAACGTAGCACCAGGGTACTTAACTCACCATGCATTTATGTTGGACAATTAACTAATCATAATCCATGAACCCAGAAAGATATGAAAATAACTCAAACAATCATGAACTTCTTTCCGACCACCTTTCTAAATCAATCGAAACCATCACTTTACAATCTCAACCCTCTGAAATCATTGTTCTTGGTGATTTCAACATCCACAACTCTGACTGGCTCTCCTATTCCTCCAATGTCACCAACCCTGCTGGTCGGGAAGCTGAGGCGTTTGCCATTGTCAATGACTTGACACAGGTAATTTCAGAGCCGACACGCGTTCCTGATGGTGCAGGAGACAAAGCAAATAATCTCGATCTTTTCCTCACATCTAATCCTAGCATTTACTCTCCTCCCACCGTTAGCTCTCATCTTGGTAACTCTGATCATTGTCTCATAACCTTACGGCATGACTTCCTCCCTCACCTGGATAGACCCTTTGCTCCGCAAAGAGTCTTCCACTACAGCAATGCTGACTGGGACTCCCTTCGCACTTTTTGCTCTTCTTAACCTTGGTCTTCACGCTTTTCAAATGATCCTTCCTCTCTTGCTTCTTTCATCACCGACGCAATACTTCTTGACATGGATTTTTTTATTCCTTCTTCTTACAAGCCTGATACAAGAATTCCCCTAAGTGGTTCAATTCACAGTGCGCCAAAATTGTGAATAACAAAAACCACTACTTCAAGGAATGGAAGCGACTTCAAACCCAACACTCAAGAACTTCTTTCATCAACTCACGCAACACTTGCTCCAAAACCATAAAAAATGCCAAATCATCTTTTGTCCAACGCATCAACAACAAAATCGCTTCCTGCCCGGCTGGCTCTCGCTCCTTTTGGTCTATGGCCAAAGTTGTCTCCCAAAACTTTGCCAATCATCTTTCCCTCCACTAAAAAACAACTCTGACTCTTCTTCTACCACTCCTTCATCCAAGGCCAATCTTTTTGCGTCAGTCTTTGCCTCCAACTCCAACCTGGACGACCAAGGGGTCCAACCTCATCACTTCCCCCCTTCAAAATTCACTATGTCACCCATTAAGTTCTCCACACGAAAAGTTCGCCAAACCCTTCTCCAGCTTGACACCTCCAAATCCAAAGGCCCTGATGGTATTCCAGCAATAGTTCTCAAAACCTGTGCTCCTGAACTTGCCCCTATTCTTAACAAACTATTCCAGCTTTCCTTCACTCTTGGCACATTTCCCACCTCGTGGAAACAAGCCCACGTCTTTCCTATCCCAAAAAAAGGCGACAAGTCTAATCCACTCAACTATCGTCCCATTGCAGTCACTTCACACATCTCTAAAACTATGGAGACCATCATCACTAAACAACTTCTTACCTTCCTTAAAACAAACAATCTTCTCGCTGATCACCAGTATGGCTTTCGAAAAGCCAGGTCTACTGGTGATCTTCTTGCTTATGCTGTCCATGCGTGGTTCTCTGCTCTAGAATCCAGTGGTGAGAGCAGAGTGATCTCTCTCGATATCTCCAAGGCCTTTGATCGCGTTTGGCACAAGGGTCTTCTTGCTAAACTGCCGATGTTTGGTCACCATCACAATCTCATTAATTGGATTGGTAGTTTCCTCTCTGATAGGTCAATTGCCGTCAGAGTGGACGGCTTCCTCTCCAATCTGCACTCTATCAATGCTGGTGTACCCCAGGGCTCCGCCATCTCCCCTGTACTCTTCATCCTCTTCATCAATGACCTGCTCACCTCTACGTCTTCTAGCATTCACTCCTTTTCTGATGATACCTTCCTAAGTTCCTCATTTTCATTCAATCCAAATGGCCATGCTTCCACCGATATCCAACTCCACAGAAACATTTCAGCCTCGCTTCTCTCCAATGATCTGACAGTTATTGAGAAGTGGGGTAAAGACAACCTTGTTTCGTTCAACCAAACCAAGACGAAGCAGGCTGTCATTTCACGCAAACGTAATCAAAACTTTCCAGCTGTCTTCATGAATGGTGATGAGCTGGACACTTCAGCTTCTTTCACACAACGTGGTCTTTCTCTTTCGTCTAATCTCACTTGGAAAACTCACATCCATTCCCTTGCTAAATATGCATCTCAAAAGCTCGGTTTCCTCGCCAGAGCTCGCGGGTTTTTCTCATCTTCTCACCTTCTATCTATATACAAGTCCCAAATCCGTCCTTCTTTAGAGTACTGCTCCCACGTCTGGGGTGGTGCTCCAAAATCCACTCTCTGTCTTCTCGACAAAGTCCAGTCCAAAGCCATTCGTCTCATCAATGATCCTAACCTTACCAAATCGCTCCAACCTCTTTCCCATCGTCGTTTAGTTGGAGATCTTTCCATCTTTAACAGATACTTTAACGGACATTGTTCTCAGGAGATCAGGGATATTATTCCAGTTCCTCTGAGGCGTGTCAGGACCACCAGAAGCTCAACTCATTCACAGCCATTCCAAGTTTCACTGCCTAATCCATGAACTCTATCCAGCAAATCATCACTCACCCTAAGAATATGCAACTTATGGAACGTCTAGCCTTCTTCTTGCTTTCCTGAGTCCTACAACTTGCCATCTTTCAAATCTAAGATAAATAAACTTGATCTTATCTCTCTATCCTCTTAGCTGCTCGCTTCCTTCTTTCTTCCTTTGTTGGGGCTTTGTATAGGCCACCATGGCCTTTCCTCAACATAGGCCACTAAAAGAAAAATCCTTCGTAGTTTTTAGAATCAAGCAATTTCAAGCGAGTGATAGATGAGCAATTCAATTCAATTCATTTCTGGCAATATCAGCATGACGCCATCGGATGCAGACACCATTGCAACCTTTAAGGGACCAAATCTCCACCAAATGCTTTCATTGGAGTCTGGGGCACTTCTGTCAATCAACGAGCAGAATCCAGTTCCTAAGGGAGTATTACAGGAATAGATTAAATTGCTCGTTCAGACCTGAATATGTCACGGATTTCTGTTAGCAACAGCTTCGAGTTTTCTAGCTGCCTTAAAACTTTGATCTGAAGCTGAATAATGATCAATTGAATAATCTTTTAATCCCTTGAGTTTCCGCTCAATCTTTTAGTATCTTTATCGGAAAGGATCTCAAACTTATGCGACAGAGGATTGATTGGGTGCAATTCGAATGTAGTTTTTCGGTTCATCTTCTAAGAAAATTTTTGCAATGTATCGTTATCTTCGTCTTCTGTAATAATTCTGTTCATCATTGACAATGATATTTTCCTAAAAGTGATGGATAAGATTTTGGTTGCAGCTGTTCGTTGAGATTATCCCTCCTGTGTACTTTTCCGAATGATGTCGTCACCATTGATTGGGGGAAATAGAGTACGGAAGATCCTGCCTCTTTTTGATATTCTAAAATAACTTGATCACGTGAAACATCTTTTGCCATCAGATCATCGCGATCATGAAAGCACAAAGGTACTGAAAGGTACTGAAAGGCACTGAAAGGTACTGAAAGGTACTGAAAGGTACTGAAAGGCACTGAAAGGTACTGAAAGGCACTGAAAGGCACTGAAAGGCACTGAAAGGCACTGAAAGGCACTGAAAGGTGCTGAAAGGTACTGAATGGCACTGAAAGGTACTGAAAGGTACTGAAAGGCACTGAAAGGCACTGAAAGGCACTGAAAGGTACTGAAAGGTACTGAAAGGCACTGAAAGGTACTGAAAGGTACTGAAAGGCACTGAAAGGCACTGAAAGGTACTGAAAGGTACTGAAAGGTACTGAAAGGTACTGAAAGGCACTGAAAGGTACTGAATGGCACTGAAAGGCACTGAAAGGCACTGAAAGGCACTGAAAGGTGCTGAAAGGCACTGAAAGGTACTGAAAGGTACTGAAAGGCACTGAAAGGCACTGAAAGGTACTGAAAGGTACTGAAAGGTACTGAAAGGCACTGAAAGGTACTGAAAGGTACTGAAAGGTACTGAAAGGCACTGAAAGGTACTGAAAGGTACTGAAAGGCACTGAAAGGTACTGAAAGGTACTGAAAGGTACTGAAAGGCACTGAAAGGTACTGAAAGGCACTGAAAGGTACTGAAAGGTACTGAAAGGTACTGAAAGGTACTGAAAGGCACTGAAAGGTACTGAAAGGTACTGAAAGGTACTGAAAGGTACTGAAAGGTACTGAAAGGCACTAAAGTTTGGATGTTTTGAAAATAGGAGCTTTTGATTTTATATGCTGTATTTTCGATATGTCTCCAGTTAGCTTATCAGTTAAATTTCAAAACACACATCCAAATATTATCACCGATTAATAATTTTTTTTCAAACTTCATTTCTTGTGATATATATACTTAAATACGACTGTAAACCTCTCTAAACAGGTAGTTTACAATTGACTACTTGAACAAAAAAAAATAAACAAGAAGTACAAAGAATAGGGAACAAATATATAGTAGCTGTTAGAAAATAATGAGAAGCTTCAAAATTTCATTAGTAATAATAATAATAAAGACCATATTTATAAAGGCAAACTTGTTCAGCAAAATGAATTTGCTGCTATCAGCCAAGGACCATTGATTGATTCGATTCGCCAAGTCCTTCGAAAATCACAGATATGTAGTGAACTTGGAATATAGACGCTATACTTTTCTTAGACAGCAATCTATCTTTTGAGAAATCGCAAAGATATGAATGGAAGTTGAGGCTAGATGAATGCAGGGCTTGTATGATGATAGGATGTATATGTTGCAGTATTGGTTAAAAGACTTCCAAGCCCGTTTTGTTTGTTGAAGACAAGCAACAAGCCACTATATTTTCAAGGGTCGAGTCTGAAACAGAAATGATCTATTATGTTCTGTGGACGAATGTTGATCCAAGCTCGCAAAAAATCCACGATGCTATGGTTTGAGTGAATAATCACTGCGTCTGGATGTTGACTTAAGATCTTGGAAATCTTGCTTTTCTACGGACTCGTAGTCCTTTAGTTGCAATGCTGATTGACTGACGTAATGCTGCGCAAGGTTTCAACATGCTCGATACATTATTCAACAGTATCCAATGACGCTTGAAAAATTTCGAGGGATTATAGATGAGCGAACTGGTAACGGAGTTTGAATCCGCTCAACAGTAATTCTTCAAACTATCAAAGGAAGAGTTTGTCAGGTTTCTAATAAGATTTGACATCATTTTGAAATATAAGATTTTGATAGCGTTAGATTATGTGAGCACCTTAAAATGCTGAAAAACTTCAAATCGTGGAAAAATAAGATTCTATTTGCTCCATTTTAGTCCATCATTATTAACAAAAAAACTGCGTTTGATTTGGTCATGGTGACGCTTTCTCTTAGAAGCAGCGTTCAGTTCTTTTTAGATGATCTTTCTGGCCATTAGGACCTGAAATTTCTTTAGAACTGCTTGCCAAGTTGTTTGTAGATGAAATAGTGTTCCTACAAAGAAGCTCAGTGCATGGAAATAAAGTTTTCTCGATGCACGTTGACGCTGCTCCGGAGGAACGTGACGACTTATGGATATTTCATAGCGCCATTTATCACCGCAGCTCATTAGCACTTAACAAAATAGCTGCTCGACATAAGATTAATATGACATAATCAACGTAGGATTAGAGCCCAGAATATAATGCACATAGGGTTATGCAAATAATTCCTTCAAAGTTGCTAAATCATTCAAAATTGAACTCCGTCGAAAATTAAATAAATTTCTACTGTTAAAACTTGGTAATATATGTTCCTAAATTCTCTAATACCGGACAGCTACATCTTTAAGTCAATAGATAAAATGTATTAATTAATATATTAAAGTAACCCAGTACGAATGTCTTTAGCGATCACATGAAAATACAGAGCAAGAAAAAATATAGAGTGAAGCTAATGATCGAACTGAGGACAGAAAATTGTTCCAAAAATTTGGACTACCGGACTGAATAAACTATTTCCTGCTGTTTTCAAACTTGTGTTGGAGTAAGTAGCTAATCTGGCCATACTTTGGGACAAGGGCCTTCGGATAGTGAAAAGGCTGACGTCATACCACTGCTAGCCTTTTTAGTTATTCTCAATTAAGTTTTATCAGACTGTTTTGTTTGCTAGCTCGTGGACATTGTTGTAGAAGAAGCCGATGGTGACGATTGTCATGGTAACGAGCAAATATCCTCATGCTGTATAGGATATATTATTCCTGTTCCTCTGAGGCGTGTCAGAACCACCAGAAGCACAACTCATTCACACCCTTTCCAAATTTCACTGCCTACTTCACGAACTCTATCCCAAAAATCATCATTCATCCCAAGAAAATGCAATTTATGGAACCTCTTTCCTTCTTCTTCCTTTCCTGAATCTTACAACTTGCCATCTTTCAAATCTAAGATCAATAAACTTGATCTTAGCTCCCTGTCCTCTTAGCCTTTCGCTTTCTTCTTTCTTACTTTGATGGGCCTTTCTATAGGCCACCATGGCCTTTCCTCAATATAACTCACTAAAGAAATAGACCCAATGCCATTTTTGGTTTAATTGTGTCACTTTTTGTTATAATAATTGATCTAAAATTTTAAACTAAGTTGTTAAACATCTTTAATAACAGACTAGGTTGTGATTTCGTTTTCCCTTTAAGTTAATCAGGACGCACGCTGATAACAGCAGCATATATTTCCTGTATAAAGATTCTCATTATTATTTCTAAGTTTTCTTTGCTTCATTTTTTCTTCCCCATTTGCACCGGATCCAATCCATGTTCTAGGGTTCTAATGGGCTGTGATTTTTTATTCAATATATAGAACTTTTCGAAGGATATGGGCGGATCCTAGCAGGGCGATCTTTTGCCGTTCTGTGATGTTAATCTTCCCAGGAATTTTGCAGATTTGCTTGTCGATGCCCATCTTGATTACTCCTAGTGCTCCGATGATCATTAGTCATTATAATGATAATTGTTATCACTAGGGTTAGCTTATTGCAGCGAAAATTTTTGCCTTTGCTTTTTTCTTTCTTGGTTCTGCCAACTCAAGCATAATAACAGAATTTCATAAGGCGTTGATTGTCGATCCAAAACTTCTTTTAGATCTCTATATGGTAGAACTATTTCATCATCTTCACATTTTTATTTTGCTTAAAGAGCTTCTTAAGTGCTTTATGACGATCGATTTTGTCCTCCTTACGCTTAGACTGTGATTTTTCAGCCAGTTTTCTCTGAATCGTTCACGTTTCAGCAGCGAGAAGCCGTCATGCAAGTGAGTTGCTGTTAGCCTTTCACCAGAGATAAAATCTAATGCAACTAAAACTTCTGGGAAAAGACTATTGAAGCGTTTTCCTCCTGCTGTTTTGCTTTCGGTTTCTTTACGCAAGACGTTCTCATTAGCTTCAATCAAATCCCATCATGGCATTTTCGGGATGGCTTTTGGAAGAAATCTGGAAAATATCTGCTCCTGGCTTGATTTTTGATCTAAAATTGTATGCCATGCGGCTCCCAAATCAAATGTCAAGGCTCAGTTCAGATACAATTTTTTTAAATTTTCCGTTTTCTCCAATCGAATTATTACAATACCTGCGAAACTTTGATGAATTTGACCACATTACCCGGTTGCCATACGTGATGAAATTCACAGATTACGCAGTGAACAATATCAATATGATAATTACAAAATATTAACTGCAACTGATATTAAAAGTGAGATTCCAACAAACATGCAAATCATTTTCAAAACACGACTGAAAAACTCAATAGCAACAAGACTAGTGACTCAACGGACATAATTGACATACATAATTATTCCAACACTATGACCCTATGGTGTTCATAAGTACCAAACAATTGTTATATCAACAAAAACTCCCCAGTGTTATTTTCTTGACGTGCGAATGATACTTGGCCATTTTCACGTTTCATCCCACCCAACTTACCTGTCCTACTTATGAAGCGTGCATGCATCAAATCACTTGCTTTTTTATATCAGTGCCGAAGTAAAAAGGTTATCAAATCGGGTGAGTTTCACTGGAGAATGGCTGCGCTTTGGAAAAGGTTTCATTGGATTCCTGCTACTCCTTAGTCCCATAAATCTACTTCTATTGCAACGTGCAAATGGAGTTTATATGGGTGCTTCAGCTGTAGAAATTGCAGCAAAAGATGACAATGATCAGCTTGGAAATTAATAATTCATTGAGTGTGAAAGCACGGGTTTCTTTTCTCAAAGAAATTTCGCTACAGATAAGTATATTTTCTGTCTTGAATATTCCGGCAGAAGTCAACTGAAGGACGTCTTTATTTATTCGTAGGTCCATGTCTGTCGTGATCTACTTGTGATTGCGATAAATCTGGAAAGGACAGCCTTTGATATTCCAAGCCAGCGAGCAAAGGCATTTGCCACCAATTAATTTATTAACAATTCAGAGGAGAGGTTCTCGAAATTTGTTTGCGACGGTTTTTTCCATGTGATATAAGCGGAGTAACATGCTGAGTTCAGGAAGACTGGAACCAAAAAGTCCAACAAGATAAAGCAGAGAGATTATATCGGACACTCAATAATATAATCGCCTTAACGAAAACACAGGTTGAGTCTCAGGGGAAGGATCTTCGTTTTATTCAATGATGTAATTTGCATGTTAAAAGTCAAAAACGTGTTAAGATCGACGCCGAATGTTGCATATTGATAGACTGTGCAGGAGTCTTGTAGCCATCGCCATATTTCAAGAATATAGGGCCATAAAGGAGCAAATGTCTAAGTCGGGAAAGGCTTCAAAGCTATTACTGCAGCAAGGTATTGCAGGTGCTAGGAAAGACGAGCGAAGGACTGACAGCAAATGGTTCAGACTTTTGAGTCTGCGGAAAGGGACGAAAGCAAAGACTCAGTGCAACGGCGGCCGGTCAAAAGTGTCCCCTATCAGAGCGAACTCTAGAAGTGAGAGGCGCCGGCGGACTGTGAGTGAAATCATAATTAATGTGCTCGAAAGCGATTCTGACAATGACTGCTTCACAAAAACTTGCGAGACAGATGTCCACTCGAGTTCCACAAAGAAGGAGAGTGACAGCCATGAGAATTCGCCAATAAAGCTGGAGAAAAAGACAAGGAGTCCTGATGAAACGGCCAACGGCACATCTTTCAAAAAACCTTCTCGCCAATCGACTTTTGATGAAAAAATTACCCCGATCGGGCGTTTGCTCGTGCCAGTTCGACAGGAAGGGGAAGCAGAGGTGGGGAATAGTCATGGCTTTAACTCGCTGTTTATCTCGCCGGAGAGCCCGTTAGAATCGGAGGCAAATGAAAATAAACCTTGCCGCAAGTGGAGATTGGATAGATTCAGAAAGTGGTTTGAGCCTGCTGAAAATGCCGTCAATTTAAAGATATTCGGAGGAAACAGAGGACTGTCCAAGGAAAGGCAGAGAATGACGTCATTTTCCTTTCTCATCCACCCGTACAGCGTCTTTAGGTAAGTCGTTTGTTGACAATTGAAGGCGTATATTGCTATTGCTTTATCGCCGCTGCTCTGTCCAGTCACAAATCAGCCCTTGCGAGATAGATTAGGATTCTTGTTAAGAATATGAATTATTTTCAAGCTAGTCTTGCCACATCAACCCAAGTATGGCTGGCTTTTTGATGCCCTCTCCAATGCGTCTTATCTTTGAATCTCTCCTCTTAGCATTTCGCTTTCTTCTTTCTTCCTTCGTTGGGGCCTTTTATATGCTACCATGGCCTTTCCTCAACATAACTCAGTAAAAGAACAGATACGAAAAAATAAGGCCTAAGTGGGCTATTTACGGCTTTGTTGTTTCTCTTTGTGGGTTTTTATCTTGCATCTTCATAGCTTTTGTTTATAGTCCATAATTTCCAATGCGCTTGCTCTCGATTGAGAATTAATACTGAAACTATTTCATGTCGGTGAAAATTAAGGGGAAAACTTCTCTTATCTCAAAAATAGCATGCTTTTTCGCAAGCACTTTAATAAACGATAGACGATTATGCTTGACAAGTCTTCTAACTTTCGAAGCACTAAAGACCGTTTATAGGGATATGCTGTTGAAGAAGCTTGAATTTCTCATTTACCACAAGAACTCATTCGCTATAAAGCATAGTGGACTCGAATCAGTCTACAGTTACGTGTGAACTAACATGGAATTAAAGGCAAAGCGTTGTCTGGGACGGAGAGAATATTAGGTTCCTTTTGACATCTCAGGTGTTCGCGATGATTTGATATTAGAATGTGCAACCAAATGAAATGAAAATATTCGCATTGATTGCAATGAGTGATGAACAAGAGAAATATATAATCGTGTCCCTCATATGCACAGTGTACGGACGTGTTGCCAAGAGACCAATTGCTATTTTGCATGGTGCATGCTAAGAGTGGTGAGGACGCCCGGCTTCCCTCCAAGGGAAGTGGTGGTATTAGGCAAGGAGATCACTTGCAGGAGCCGTCGTCCTTCCCACACGAGAAACTTTTCTAATAGCTTTAATTTTTCACTTTCACCGACTGGATTATTTCATTCTGCGTTTTCTAGCTCGTGCACTCTTCTCCTTAGCGATTTCGTTAGTCTCTTGCTGACTCGCTTTCCATCTGATAGCTAATCCGACTGCCACTCCAGCTCAAATTTTGTTCGTCTATATCAACTGGAAGTGGTGCTGTGGCGTAGTGGTTGAGCATGCGGACTCAAAACACAGGGGCTGTCAGTTCGATTCCTTCATGTGTCACGGTGAAACGCCATTGGTGAGAAAGGCAACGGGAAACCACATCATGAATTCAACTTCCCTAGAAAAAACTCGGAGCCTTGTCTCTGGTTTCTGCTACGCTCGAAATCAAATATGCAATGCAGTGAAATGAAAAAAGATATCAACTGGAATTAATCCACATTATCTTACTGGTCTATTTTTTATGGTGCAAGCTTTACTTTTCTTTCACTCAATCCGCTACGGAATAGACCGATCCCGCAGCCAGCTGATTCCGAATGAAGTTTTTGCACGCCTTTCCTAAGTTTTCCACCTCTCATAACGCCAAGAAGAGTCTCTTAAAATAGGATTCACTTGAGAATTGTGGTAATTGAAGCAGTGTTTCAATCTGGAAATATACCTACTTATATTGACGCTGATTTAAGGATACCATGTTTCATCGATTTTCAAATATCATTTTAATGTTTCATATTCGAGCGACTCGTTCGTCAAAATTCTTGTTGATGATCTTCATAAAACATTACATCACAAACTGATTCTTTGTTGCTTTTTGTTACGGAGTAGCTCAAGGCCATAATGCCAGTCATTTTCCAATTTTTAAGCTTCGCTTTTGAAATCGAATCCACCATCTGGGCTTGCTTATGTTATGAATTCATTGAATTCCTTATTACATCTAACTAGTCAGTTGTTTTATCTGGATACATATTCAATATGGTTCGGTTCATTGTGTTGGATATTCATTTAGGCCGTTAAAATGAGGCGTGGGTGAGAGAAAACTTCCACAAAACTATGAATAGATTCATTGAAAGTGTCTGAGCAGCGAGACAAAATTTTTCTGATATTTTTTTTAATGTTTAAGAGGAGGTCTTCTTAAGTAACATATATAAGTCAACTTTCTGGAAAACTTTTGAACCTAGGCGGGTTTACGGTTTCAGCGATATCTCCAAGTTGCTAATGCTTCCTAGAACTCCGCCGATCTCCAACTTCTCTTCAACTTCTCTTCAATGTCCGCAAACAATTCCAGTTAAGATCAAACGTTTCTTAGTCCTGAAACCTCAGAAGAAATCAAAAGGCTATCTTTAACATGAAAAGGGGATGATACCCCGGTTGCTTTTACCTAAAAGCTTACTCAAGGTGAAGAAAGTCCACAAGATGTTATAAGCCGACACTATCTTTAGTAACAGCGAATTTCCTGCAAAAATTCTTCTAACACGCATAAATTATTGTGGATCTAGTCCCATACTCAAAACGAGCGTTGACAACTTTCTTGTTGTAGAGGTGTCCTTTACATATAGTTGCTAGATAAAATAAGGCGAGTAACCTCCTTGCGAGAAAGGAGATGTCCATAAAGTTGCGAAGTTCAGCTCAGAGGGACGAGCTTTTACGTCTCGCTAGCATTGGCAAACAAGGCGGTGATCTGTCGTGTGAAATATCAAAGAGAATTTTTGCCCACGTAATGATGAATTTCAAAATCTTGACCCGAAGCTAGGTCAAAAGATTTAGCAAGGGTTTTGGCACAATCAGGAAAACAGAGAAACCATCATTGAACAGCTTTGTTACTTGATTCGTTAAATATTCATTGATCGCTCTAGAAGGAGAACGCGTTGAGAGCAGGCAGCAAAATTGTATCCACAAGTTTTGGCAAGAAAAAATGCACAGACCAAATGCTTTTTACTTTTTTTAGTCGATTTAAAAACGGCATTGAATAGGTATAGAAAAGAGTTTCATGTCGACTTAAGACGGCTTTGAATTTCAAGATTCTTCTGAGAAGAAATTCACGTCCGACCCAAGTTTCAGTAGTTCTTGATATACTGGCGGAAGGCTATTGATGATAAATGTGTAATCTTTGATATCAAAGTAAGGAGTGGAATTTTTCTGTTAGACAATACAAATATCGGTGTGAAGACACGAGGGCCCTGTAAACTTTTTTATTTTTCGCTCCTACTGTTTGGGTACTGCTAACATCCTTCATCGTTCATCATTCTAGCCTTAGTTGGATTGAAATCATTGAAAATATTCATCCATTCATTCATTCGTTCAATCATTCTTTCGTTAGTTCATTCATTCATTTCAGCCTTAGTTAATCCACTGCTGGATGTAGGCCTCTCCACGACTTTTCCAATTCACTCAATCGATTGCATTTCTTCTCCAGTTCTTCCTCTTCGTCTATGTTTGGGATACAAGTCGGAGGTTCTGGTCGTCCATCTGTTGTCATTTAGTGTAGCTGTTTGGCCTGTCCATTTCCACTTTGTAAGCTTGATGCTTTTAGTAATATCCATTACTTTGGTTGTTGCTCTAATTCTTTCATTTCTCAACTATCAGTTCTTTCGGTATCTAAAATTAGTCTTTCCCTTGCTCTTAGTGTTGTTTTCGGGTCATCGGGTACTGCTAACAAGATATCCTAAAAGCGTATGGTCCAAATAGTGGTCTGATCATTTTCATTTACGAGCGAAGAGCCATTTCTTTATCTTTTGCGGTATTCTGATTTTGGCACTACTTCAGCCCTAAAGACTTCTTAATTCTATTGCTCTGCCTCGTAGCTTGCTTTTTTCATTTTCTACATTTTTTGCTAATCTGCCAAGCTATTTTTTATGCGCCAATCAAGATCATCTGACTCTCTAAAACTGCTCATAGATGTAATTCAAAAGAAAATATTGGATGCAAAAGCTACTGCTGCGTCGCATACTCGATTTCGAGCGTAGCAGAAACCAGAGCACTGAGTTTTTTCTGGATGGATGAATTTTATGTGGTGGTTTCCCGTTGCCTTCCTCACCAATGTTGTTTTTCACTTGACGTGTGTAGGAGTCCAACCCACAACCCCTGTGTTATGATTCTGCACGCTTAACCACTACAAAAGTTACAGCATAGAGCACAAAGTATATTGATAAACGCATTAAGAAAATTTTAATTTTTCGTTTAAATTCAATGGCTCGTATTTTTGCAAGGAAGAGCAGCATCGCTCTCTTTCGGGCCTCTGGTTCGAGTCGGCTTGCTTCATGTAGTGATGACGTCATGTCTTTTATTTGCTCACAGACAACCTTGTTCTAAAGAATATGATTTTGCATTTCAGGAACTTCTGGGACCTGGTCGTTCTTCTGCTCCTCGTGTTCAACGTGATCATTTTGCCTGTCACGATAACCTTCTTCAGAGAGGACCTCAGCCCCGTGATGGTATTCTTTAACGTCGTATCAGACATATGCTTCATGGTGGATATTTGCCTCAATTTCAGAACTGGTTACATGGCCCCAGGAGGTGGATCTCACATTGTTTTGAGTCCGAAACTCATTGCTAAAAGGTATGATATCTATAAAAAAAAGCATTTCGGTTTATTTCAGATGAATAACTTAGAGAAATGTTTCTTTCACGCTTCATCTTTTCATCGTTTTTTCTTTAAATTTACAAAGAAAAGCTTCGCAAAAAACCTAATTTGTACTTGACCTAGTTACTAAAAATCTGAAATATGTAGAAAAAATTAAATATGTATTTATAAACAAGAAAGTAGCTCTGATGTGGACTATGGTTTATTTCTGGAGCAGAAGTTGTAATAAGTGATTCAGGAGATAAGAGGATGATGGAGGAGATTTTTTTGAAACTTCCCTTTATTAAACATAGTTAACATTTAATACTATACTCCTCCCTAGTGACAGGTAGTGTATCACTGGCTATCCGCTTCAAATACAATAATAAAGAATATTAGTAGTTAAAAAACGGTCAATAGAAACACAAGATAATAGAGAGAAGAAAGGAATAAAATAGTTAAAAATCTAATAGCTCCGAATTAGGATTAGTTCATAATAATGATGATGATTATAATGATTGTAAACCACATTTGCACGACATCCTTTTCAGTAAATAGATTAATCCTTTGGAATCACAAACCTACAAGAGTTTAGAGAAGAATAAAGACTAGGCTGTGAATTCAAAAGCAAATTGTGTTTATATCCTATCTGGAAATGACTAAGTATTTCTCATCTCTTATGTTACTTTGAAAATTGATCAAAGTCGACAATTCTTTAAAAGGGAAAATTTGCCACCCTGAATTCACATCTTCTTTTCGGCAATGCCAGATAGGAGCCATTTTCTCCTGTATCTTTCCCCATAATCAATTTTGGGAAGTTTTTCATTAGCGATTCTCCACCGATCTCATTGATTGACCTGAAAATGTAAATTCAGGTTTGTTTCTTTCGTATTTGCTCTAAGCTGCCCCATATCAGGGATATACTGTTGCTATCGGCTACAATTGCCTGGGTACCGTCTTGCACTGATTGCAATTTATGTTGGCGCCATCATTGTTTTGTTTATTTACTTGCTATGGGTAGGCTGATATTTGGATATAGATACTGTATATAGCCTTTTTTTTTAAAAAAAAGCACTCGAAAATCTGAGCTCTATTTTTCTTCCCTGCTCGCAAAAAGTATTTGATGCACGCAAAGTTGTTATCCAGGCCAAACTGACAATGTTTCCAATACAGCCAAGCACACAACTAGGAATTTTAGAGGGCAGGGGTCCGTACTAGAAAAAAGGGCGCAATAGAGATACCATTTAAAAGGGACATAGTGTGGAATTATATCATTCAGATGCACTTCAAGGGGTTTCATCATTCCGCTACTTTTAATTCATTGACACAGTTATCATTCTGAACTCGTTAACAACCACTTACCTAGTGTTGAAAACAATATAAAATCATTCCATCCCAAACGGAAGCTTCGCATTTTCCTGGAAAAGGGCACCTTCGCTCTTCTGAGAAGAGAGGCAAGGATCTGGACCCCCAGGACCCCCTCCGTAGTTCTGCGACTGACAGTATGAGGTTAACTTGGTGAATTTCTTCGTCTACGGATATCTTCTGCGAAGGCAGATACATTGCGAGCTCAAAGACTAACGTTATATCACAGGCCTAAATCTCCCAGTGCAGGATTCTCAGACGTTTCAACGTAAGTGGTCGAAATCGTCTCCATTTAAGTAGCGGGAAAGGTTTACGAACTATTGGTTATGATTCTCATGTTATGGTATTATTCTCATTTGCTATGTCACGTGTACATCTCACGTGTTTTCTTGTTGTATGTTTCTGTTAATTCCTTCCTTCTGGATGCCAGTGCCCTTTTCGATTTATTTCTGTGCCATTTTGCACTGTTGCTACGATATAGCTCTTATCGTAAACTCTGTTTGCTAATTCTGGAGTTAGTTGGTTGAGTTAGTTGTTAGATGAGGTTTGTGTTTCAGATGACTGACTGAAGCACAATAGATTTAATCAATTGGCTCACTTCTTAAGTAATGCTTTACGAATTTAGCTGTTGCTTCTCGACGGTATGAAGAACCCAAAGGTCGTTACACTCACTGCGTTACTTACTCTATTTCGAGGGTAGCAGAAACCAGAAAGAGGGCTCTCAGTCTCTTCCCAGGGAAGTGGAATTCACGAAGTGGTTTTCCGTTGTCTTCTTCACCGACGGTGCTTTCATTGTGACACATGGAAGAAAGGAACTCATTACCCTTGTGTTATGAGTCCGCACGCTTAACTACCGCTCTTGATCTTTTCCTCAAATCTAATCCTAGCATTTACTCTCCTCCCACCGTTAGCTCTCATCTTGGTAACTCTGATCATTGTCTCATAACCTTACGGCATGACTTCCTCCCTCACCTGGATAGACCCTTTGCTCCGCAAAGAGTCTTCCACTACAGCAATGCTGACTGGGACTCCCTTCGCACTTTTTGCTCTTCTTAACCTTGGTCTTCACGCTTTTCAAATGATCCTTCCTCTCTTGCTTCTTTCATCACCGACGCAATACTTCTTGGCATGGATCTTTTTATTCCTTCTTCTTACAAGCCTGATACAAGAATTCCCCTAAGTGGTTCAATTCACAGTGCGCCAAAGCTGTGAATAACGAAAATCACTACTTCAAGGAATGGAAGCGACTTCAAACCCAACACTCAAGAACTTCTTTCATCAACTCACGCAACACTTGCTCCAAAACCATAAAAAATGCCAAATCATCTTTTGTCCAACGCATCCACAACAAAATCGCTTCCTGCCAGGCCGGCTCTCGCTCCTTTTGGTCTATGGCCAAAGTTGTCTCCCAAAACTTTGCCAATCATCTTTCCCTCCACTAAAAAACAACTCTGACTCTTCTTCTACCACTCCTTCATCCAAGGCCAATCTTTTTGCGTCAGTCTTTGCCTCCAACTCCAACCTGGACGACCAAGGGGTCCAACCTCATCACTTCCCCCCTTCAAAATTCACTATGTCACCCATTAAGTTCTCCACACGAAAAGTTCGCCAAACCCTTCTCCAGCTTGACACCTCCAAATCCAAAGGCCCTGATGGTATTCCAGCAATAGTTCTCAAAACCTGTGCTCCTGAACTTGCCCCTATTCTTAACAAACTATTCCAGCTTTCCTTCACTCTTGGCACATTTCCCACCTCGTGGAAACAAGCCCACGTCTTTCCTATCCCAAAAAAGGCGACAAGTCTAATCCACTCAACTATCGTCCCATTGCAGTCACTTCACACATCTCTAAAACTATGGAGACCATCATCACTAAACAACTTCTTACCTTCCTTAAAACAAACAATCTTCTCGCTGATCACCAGTATGGCTTTCGAAAAGCCAGGTCTACTGGTGATCTTCTTGCTTATGCTGTCCATGCGTGGTTCTCTGCTCTAGAATCCAGTGGTGAGAGCAGAGTGATCTCTCTCGATATCTCCAAGGCCTTTGATCGCGTTTGGCACAAGGGTCTTCTTGCTAAACTGCCGATGTTTGGTCACCATCACAATCTCATTAATTGGATTGGTAGTTTCCTCTCTGATAGGTCAATTGCCGTCAGAGTGGACGGCTTCCTCTCCAATCTGCACTCTATCAATGCTGGTGTACCCCAGGGCTCCGCCATCTCCCCTGTACTCTTCATCCTCTTCATCAATGACCTGCTCACCTCTACGTCTTCTAGCATTCACTCCTTTTCTGATGATACCTTCCTAAGTTCCTCATTTTCATTCAATCCAAATGGCCATGCTTCCACCGATATCCAACTCCACAGAAACATTTCAGCCTCGCTTCTCTCCAATGATCTGACAGTTATTGAGAAGTGGGGTAAAGACAACCTTGTTTCGTTCAACCAAACCAAGACGAAGCAGGCTGTCATTTCACGCAAACGTAATCAAAACTTTCCAGCTGTCTTCATGAATGGTGATGAGCTGGACACTTCAGCTTCTTTCACACAACGTGGTCTTTCTCTTTCGTCTAATCTCACTTGGAAAACTCACATCCATTCCCTTGCTAAATATGCATCTCAAAAGCTCGGTTTCCTCGCCAGAGCTCGCGGGTTTTTCTCATCTTCTCACCTTCTATCTATATACAAGTCCCAAATCCGTCCTTCTTTAGAGTACTGCTCCCACGTCTGGGGTGGTGCTCCAAAATCCACTCTCTGTCTTCTCGACAAAGTCCAGTCCAAAGCCATTCGTCTCATCAATGATCCTAACCTTACCAAATCGCTCCAACCTCTTTCCCATCGTCGTTTAGTTGGGGATCTTTCCATCTTTAACAGATACTTTAACGGACATTGTTCTCAGGAGATCAGGGATATTATTCCAGTTCCTCTGAGGCGTGTCAGGACCACCAGAAGCTCAACTCATTCACAGCCATTCCAAGTTTCACTGCCTAATCCATGAACTCTATCCAGCAAATCATCACTCACCCTAAGAACATGCAACTTATGGAACGTGTTGCCTTCTTCTTGCTTTCCTGAGTCCTACAACTTGCCATCTTTCAAATCTAAGATAAATAAACTTGATCTTATCTCTCTATTCTCTTAGCTGCTCGCTTCCTTCTTTCTTCCTTTGTTGGGGCTTTGTATAGGTCACCATGGCCTTACCTCAACATAACCCACTAAAAAAAAAACACTCTTTTAACGACGAAGAGAATGTAATTGTTATTGCATAATGATCCATTATTCAATTGACAGAAAACTGACCAGCGTTTGCAAGAACTCCACCGTTTCGTGAAGTTAGCCTTCGATTGCCATCCATTCATCGATATTTTTCTTGTGTAGATATATACGCACGTGGTTTTGGTTGGACTTCGTCAGTTCCATTCCTTTCGACTACATTCTCAGCTCTGCAACTGGAGACAGGGATGGCATTGCTGTGAAAGGAGCGTCAAGGGCACTGAAATTCCTGCGACTTGCGAAGCTCCTTAGTCTACTGAAGTTGTTGAGAATCTCCAGGATACTGAGATACATAAAACAATGTGAAGAGGTTTGTAATAATCATTGAAAATCTACAATCTTTATATGCAAATTGGGTTTTTTAACTGATATAGGAGCAGCATTGTCTATCCACCCCACTTTCAAAGATTCTACAGCCACCAAGAGCAGAATTAGCTCTCGGTAAAGGCGCTATGGACTGGCTGTATTACGAAGATTCATTCATTAGAAAAAAATGCGAAGCGTGTAGCTACGTTCTGTGATCAACAGCATGTCTTAAGCTGTATCTTTCCGTTTCTCTTGCTGTATTCCATCGTTTCCTGTTCCTTGCCACATTTGCCGCGTCTTCAACGGTTATTCCCCGTCTTGCAATCTTGCAATCAAATTCTCCATTTTCTTCAACAGATTATTCCTCGATCTCCCTCTTCTTCTCTTGATTACGAGGATGACTATGTGCTATGCTTCATATTGATAATAACTGTTTTACCATCATTCACCCACCTCGTCACTTTACAGAGTAAGATTTTCTTTTGAATTATGCTCAATCCTGAATTCAACTGAGCCTCGTCATTCACACACCTAAAATTTTGAAAGAAATTTGAATTTTGAAATCGTTGCACCCAGGCAAGAATTTTTTGTGCGTGGAGTGTTTGCTTTTAATTTGCTTGAAGATCATAGAAGCGTGTCCTTTGTAATCCGAAATCCAGGTGAAAACCAAAAGATAAACAAAGTAGTGGAAAGCTTTATACATATAATGTTTAAGATAAAGAGGATTAGGTTTTTGGCTTGTCAAACATTGCTTTATGGTGTTAAAAACCGTGTTTTTATCATATGATATGATTTATATAGAGTGAATTAAGTGAAATTGGACTTTTCCAAGCTTCGCATCGTTAGCTGCAGTTTCTATTGAAGCAGTGCTTGATTTGAGCCACGGAACTCAAATTGCTAAACATATTTGGATTTATTGGCTCTTCTTCTTCTTATTCTCTTTATGACGTCGACTCATAGCTGCACTGTTATGAGCAATCCCAATCTCACCAAATCTCTCCAACCTCTTTCTCATCGTCGCTCGATACTTTCAAGGGCGCTGCTCTCAGGAGATTGGGGGACTGCACCAGAAGCTCGACTTATTCACACCCTTTCCAAGTTTCACAGCTTACTCCACGAACTCAATCCCACAAATCATCATTCATCCCAACAACGTGTAATTTATGGAACGTCTTGCCTTCCTCTTCCTTTCTTGAATCTTACAACTTGTCTCCTCTTAGCCTCTCTCCTCTTAGCCTTTTGCTTTCTTCTTTCTTCCTTTGTTGGGGCTTTGTATAGGCTACCATGGCCTTTCCTTAACATTACTCGCTAAAATATAGGAGGAACTGAAAAGTTTCATTTTTCTCTTTGACAGAAAGGCAATAAGAAATTTAGTCTTCTCATGTGAACAAGAAGCACCTGCTTACATACTAATAAATTGACAAATATGTCCTCTTGCCAGTGTCCTATTTTTTCCAGGATAAAAATTTGCTTACTTCTGTCCGACATTAAATTCTTTGCTTCCATATTATCTCAATTTGTTTACCGTAGTGCCACCCTTTTTAGAAATTCAGCAGTGTTTTCTTATCTTTATTGCCTTTATAGAAATGAAGTACTGCCACTTTTCTCTATTGGCATAAAACAATACCAACTTTATTATACTACTTCCTTAACTCTACAAACACTACCAGAACGATACCATAGGGAGCAAATAGCAATGCCCACCCCGTTTATAATACATATAAAGAAACACACAAACTTATTTACACTAAACAAATGAAGATATTTTCCAAGAAACAGTTGGCAGCTAACTGAGTTCCACAGACCCTAGCTGAAGCCTGACCTGTTTCACAAGTGAAGTGCAACTTCGATTGCAGTATAGTTCTGTTAAGGTTAGTAGGGGGATCATTGTCACTATGCGATTGGAGCTGCGTCAGAATCTCACTAGAAAGATCAGTGAAATTTGCGACTACTGCAGCGCTGTTGGTGCCCAAGTCCCGACACTCGTCGTGTGGCTGGATCCACCGTCGCGTGGAGAGGGGAGGCTTACTGTCTGGATGACAGCTCGTCTTCCGTACACCCTGCCCAGGCTATGTAGCTCTACTGGAGAGGACACTCCAGCACTACTCCATCATCTCGTGCAGACGGAAGGATGCCGACGGCTATTTTGGTTAAGTTCGGTTTAGTTGAAATTCAAACTGTTTTTCGTAATTCATGCAATGCCTTCAATCCGCAGTTAAAAGCATTTTCAATGTTTTATCAAATGTTGTTTCAAGATCTTCCACATGACTACTTCGTTTATGCGCTACATCAAATTGATTGCTATGATGCTGCTAGTTGCTCACTGGAATGGCTGTCTTGGATTTCTCATACCAATGCTTCAGGACTTCCCCGATGATTGTTGGGTTATTATCAATAACCTTAAGGTGAGATACCTAACTTACTTATCCAAACTCAATAGCTAGCGAAAATTGGAAATTAGTATAGTAGTCAGAACACTTTGGCTGTCCGAAAGGCCTGGACTGCAGTCACTCTTGTGTGAGCTTCTCTTCGCCCTCAGTCTCCCCCTGCAGTTAATGGGTACCTCGCATAAACCTGGGGGTAGTGTGCAGCGAAGAATGGCCGGTCCAATCCCTTCTCACAATGCCGTGGCTCAGGATGGTAAAAATTTAACAAGGTGCTCCGTGCCACTTGTTTTGGAAACACTTTACCTTACTGCTCTTATCAGGATCATTTTCGCTATCCATATAACCAATCTGCTCGTTCACATGATTCGAGTTCCTTCTTTCAAAACACCTCTAAGTTTTGAGCTGAAACTGCTGTGCATTTTATCATTTGTATTCAAAATAGACTACCCATGTGAAGCTTTTCTGGTCAAGATAATAATGATCGAATGATGGCCACTGTTATATTTCCCAAATGTTTATTGCAATTTCTGAAAGTCATTGAAGATGGAGTCGGAATGATAGTCCACTATTCAATAGATATGATGGAGCACGCATCGAAATGATAATATTCATAAGTGTATAAGACAGTTTGTCGGATGATAAGTATAATAATATTAAATTTATGCAGGTCACCCGATTTAGTTTGATAAAGCTGCTATCAGTCTGGGACCTGCTAGAGCAAAAGTAGAAATATGAAGATGAATTTAGATGAATTTAGAGGATACACCAAACTTATCTAGTCAAATATTTCACCTAACTTTATTTTGAAACACAGTAATGAGTATTTGATAGGGTATGAATTAGGTATCTGATTCTGAAGAGGCGTGTGTCTGCAGGAATATTTTCATTCATTGATCGAATATTCGTATCTAGAAGCCAAAAACGAATTTTGAATTTTTCGTCTGGTGCAATTCAATCTTGATGCTGTCTTCAGCTTACCATGGGATGGGCCGCATGGGATGTCTATAAATACCTAACTGTCGCATACCAAATGCGTTAACACGCTAATTCAAACCTACAGCCGTTTAGAAAAAGGTTCAAAAGTATGTCATAGGATCAGTATTTGCTGAAGATCAGCTTAAGTAAAATGTACCTCGATTAATAATTAATGCTCTTTTACGCCCCTAGAATTTCGCTGACATGACCTCATTCGTAATAAAGGCAGAAAGGTTGAGTTTACAACCCGCTAATCAATTAAAGGGTCACGTCATTATCCCAGCTTAAAATTCTTCAAGATCTCGTTAATAAACACATACTCGTGTTATATAATACGACAGCTCAAGTCAACCTTTGGCAATTCCTTCTAACGAATTCCACCGAATTATTACGAATCTTTAACGTAAAGGAACACCTTAGATGAATTACTTAAACCTAAAGCCCTCTCTTGTGTTTGATTGTGGAACTGAGTCCCTCTCTTACCCTCTTGCTTTACTTTGTGAAGTTTTCTTGTGCCAAATTGCTTAAAATCAGATTTGCACATTTAATTTTTAGCACGAAGCGCTTCTTTGTGGGAATCGTAGTTTCGCCTCGCTTCGTAGCTAGCATGTGGCGTGACGGAAAAGACAGTACCAAATTAGCAATGAGCTGTAAACTTCAAATTTTTTCTGACGAAGGATGACAAATGTGTTATGAAAGAAAATTCAAATGACCACTGTATAAACATTATGGCGTTGGACCATTTTAGCAACCAACCTGCGATTAAGTCATGCCAATTTTCGTTTGTAAGATCGGAAAATTTTTTGAATACCTTAGCGGGCCCGTATTCATTATTCGGTCCAAAAACTGAGTTTATCAAAGCTCATCATGTATTTGCAGACTTTTTGTCAGGGATTCCCTAGAATCGAGAAGATTTAGTTGTCTTCTCTTTTATATTTTACTGTGTGTATCTCTGCTTTCCTTCCATTGTTGAAGTTTCCAGATAGAGTGCAATTCTTTTTCTCAGATCCCTCCCTTATTGGGGTCGCATCAGGCCTGCTTGGTTGTCTGTTCGCCATATTTTGTCAATTAGTTGATCAAAGCCGTTTGCTTCGGTTTTCATAACTGGATTCCTTTCCTCCCCGAAGTCAACCGAAAGCGACTTTCTTCAATTCATTAATGTTTCGTTAAAAAAATGCGACGATCTCAATCAAGAACATCATTGTGTTGAATACAGTGCTGTTTCAAATCAACAGACAAAATTAAAACTCGCAAAAAACTAACTTTGCAAATGCATTTCGATTTTTTGATATTATATATTTATATATATTTATTATTTATCACATATTTTTATTATATTATTATATTGGTTGCATTTTCTTTTGCGTGTGGTATGTATCCTCTCCATCGTATTCAGGATGCGAAGTGGACGGTGCAGTATTCCTGGGCTCTCTTCAAAGCACTTTCGCACATGCTCTGCATTGGCTACGGGCGCTATCCGCCGGCAAACCTCTCAGAGGCATACATAACCATATTTAGCATGATCACTGGGGCAACATTCTATGCTCTCTTCATCGCACATTCCATGGCCTATATTCAGCATGTCGACTCTGCAAGGAGACAGTATGCAGAAAAGGTTTGATCTTCATTATCTTCTTCATCTTCTTCTTCCGCTGGCTAATGCCCCACTTCTGTTGGATTTCTGGCGTGGTTAGGTGTCTATCTACACCTGCATCTTGTATATTCTGGCATATTGCTTCCAGGTCTTTGTCCTTCCTAACGCCATTCTCTCCCTTTTGTCCTGGTTTGGGATCGGCATTGAGAAAGCACTTCAGCCACACCCTAGTGACATCATGTTGTATTGTGAAAGATTAGCGAGCACTTTTCTTTATCGAAAAATTAACCAAGATTTAACGTTCTGAAAAAAACAGAGAACGAATTTGAAGGCATGTAAAGTGGTTGGATATGTCACAGTCACAGCTGTAATTTAAAGCCCTCCTGAAATGATTAATAATTCGGTTGTTTGTTTCTGTCTTGGGCTTTTCCATTGCATAAAAATGTTTCTGCTGAAAGATTTTTGAATTTTTTCATTCCACAATAAGCGTGTTTTCCTCAAAACTCTCGGCATGTAGGAAATGAGCTAATGTCTCGAAACTATCATTTTGTTTGAGCAACCAATTGATAAGTTGGACAGCGCTTTAAGCTTCAATAGTGGATATTTGACGGGTAATTTTGTCAATGTAATAGCTGAGAATTGTTTCAACTGCCAGGTAAAACATGTCTATTTTTTAAGTCTGAAATTTCATTGACATTTTTCTAATCAGTTCAAGCAGATTGAGGAATATATGACGTACAGAGCACTGCCCGATAACGTGAAGGAGAGACTGTCCAACTATTACGAGCATCGATATCAAGGGAAAATGTTTGATGAAGAGCAGATTCTTTGCGAGATATCCAAACCTCTGAAGGAGGTGAGTGGCATTAATGTGATATAATCGAGCCGATTCAATGCATGAAGTGAAGAAATCAACTCTTAGGTGGGAGACTGGCTGAAACAATCCGATGCTATTGTGTTTGAGGCTTCTTTTTGCACCTTATGGATTGGAATCTTTTGAATTTACTGACTGATCGAGTTCATTCAGACAAAGGGATGGTTGCATTTGGGATTAGGTGCACAAGAACGTCGAAGCTTATTCAGATTTATTATCCAACGTAGATTCGCTGCAAGATCCCTTTTTCGGTTTTTGTGCATTCAAGTGTTCTCTCTTCAATTTCATGACGATGTCAAATGCATGTATTTAGGCCATGCTAAGGTTTTGAATACTGCGTCGCATTCTCGATTTCGAGCGTAGCAGAAGCCAGAGACAGGGCCCTGAGTGTTTTCTATGGAAGTGGATTTTATGAGGTGGTTTCCTGTTGCTTCCATCACTAATGGCGTTTTCATTGCACCGCGGGTAGGACTCGAACTCCCAACTTCATTGTTATGAGTCTCACACGCTTTAACCATTACACCACGGCCCCCTGATTTTGAATAAAGTTTTCCTATTATCTCCATGAGTTTATTGTGGAAAGTCCAATTAAGAAGTTTGTTTGATTAGAGATCTCTTTGCCATTTTCTGGTCGCAGAATTTTTCAGCAGCCTTCCGTTATTTGATCTTTTCATGTGTGCCCGCGGTGCATGAAGAAACTCTGTGGTTTTGTTTCCCTGTTCAATGAAGCTCGTGACACTGTTACTTCGTCTGTTCAGGATCGAGCACTTGCCAGCAATAATAAGAGTGAAGGATTTTCCCACACACCATTGTATCAACAGTATCGATACACCAATATGGGCCAATTTTGCAGCATCGCTTTACAGAATTACCCACGCGTGTACAATTAAATCTCTTCATATACACTGAGTTGTACAATAGTTTGAAAGACAGTGACACTTTGCAAGAATTTAAAAGGTGATTGAAACAGGGGGATGGAATTTGTTGCAACTGCAGATTGTGCAAAGTTATTAAGGATTTAGCTTTCTAGACTAGTTTTTGCATTTTATGATTAATCGTAATTATGCCTTTTTCTATTTTTGGCTGCAGTTGGCCTTAATTTGCTTCTTTGGCAGAATGGATTAAAAGCCAACTTTGAATAAATTGATGATGATTATGATGGTGATGATGATGATGGTGGTGATGAAGATGATAAAGATGATGATAATGATGATGGTGATGATAATGATGATGATGATGTTGATAATGATGATGATAATGATGGTGATGATGATGATGATGATGATGATACTGATAGATGATGATGATAATGATGATGATAATGATGGTGATGATAATGATGCTGATGATGGTGATGATAATGATGATGATGATGATGACTATGATGATGATGATGACTATCATGATGATGATGATGATGATGGTGATGATAATGATGATGATGATGATGATGATGACGATGATGATGATAGTGATGATGATGATGATGATAATGATGGTGATGATGATGGTGATGATAATGATGATGATTTAGATGATTTAGATGATGATGATGACGATGCATTATAAATCGTTAAAAGCACAAATGTGTTTTGGTTGTTATTTGCTGATGTTTTCCCTTCTTAGGAAATAGTGAGCCATAATTGCAGAGATCTCGTCAACGCAGTTCCATTCTTCAAAAATGGCAGTGCTGTATTCGTAAGAAAAGTGTTGACCCTTCTCCGTTTTGAAGTCTATTTGCCAGGGGACTACATCATCAGAGAGGGAACATTTGGCACTGAAATGTATTTCATACGGCAAGGATCAGTTGATATTCTCGTGAATGGAGATTGCACTACAACACTGAATGAGGGGAACTATTTTGGTGGTAGGCCTCTCTATAAGAATTGCAGTCCTTTTCCAACCTCGTTGCTCAATGTCTGAAAAATCTCTCTCATATCCGCATCAATTCAAAACTTTCAGCAGAATTAAGTATCTTTTGCTAACGAAAATTTCAATTTATCAGCTGAAATCATCGAATATTGAGAGTCATTTGATTATCATGGGATTCTCTTAACGACATCAACCTCTTTAACTAATTTTCCCAGGCTATTTCAGCAACAACGTGGGTTTGCTGTATTGTCTATGTAGCATTCAGGAATGTAGAAGAATCCTGTATCATCCTATTATTTCGTTTTCTTTCTGTTAAAACAGCACCCCTAAGGGGACCATTGAGGAAATAAGGTCGGTTTGACCTTTTAATGCCATCCACTCTCTATCTTCTTGACAAAGACCAGTCCAAAGCCATTCGTCTCATCAACAATCCTAACCTCACAAAGTCCCTTCAACCTCTTTCCCATCATCATTTTGTTGGAGATATTTCCATCTTTTACAGATACTTTCACGGGCATTGCTCTCAGGAGATCATGGAGATTATTCCAGTTCCTCTGAGGCGTTTCAGGACCGCCAGAAGCTCACTCATTCACATCCTTTCCAAGTTTCACTGCCGTATCCATATACTTTATCCCACAAATCATCATTCACCCACAGAGCATGCAATTTATGGAGCGTCTTGCCTTCTTCTTGCTTTCCTGAATCTTGAAACTTGCCATCTGTCAAATCTAAAGTCAATAATCTCGATCTGATCTACCTCTCCTCTTGGCCATTTGCTTTCTTCTTTTTTCCTTTTTTGGGGCTTTGTATAGGCCACCATAGCCTTTCCCCAACATAACTCACTAAGAAGAATCTCTGCCACTGAAATTAAGGGCGTTTGTCGTTATTTTTAATTTATACTATTGTATTTTATTATTTTTGACTTTAATAACATATAAATGCAACTAATGTGGTGTTTTACATATACACACAGATAGTGAAGAAAAAACATTGAAATGAGTTTCCACAGCATGAAGGATTCAAGCAACGCCCTTCGGTTTATCCCTCTTTTCTTTCATCCCTCCCTATATCTTTTATTCCTTCCCAGTATTTTCATTCGTCCACCACGCCTAATAATGTCTCTTTATCTTTCATTTCAAATTCATAGTGCATGTTTATGAATACACAAAATTACTAAGCACATGATGTCTTTCCAACTGCAGAGATATGCCTTCTTGCAAATGCGCGGAGAATAACAAGTGCCAGGGCTGCTTCCGTCTGCGATTTGTTTGTCCTCCCAGCTTCCAGTTTCAAAAACATCTTGGAAGAATTCCCGGATGTAAAAGTATTGGTCGAACATGTTGCAATACACAAGCTATTGGATCTTCGAAAGCAGGTGAGGATCAGTCTTTGTTTGGTTCTGTTGGGATTCTCAGCCCCTCTGATTCTTCCTCACAGAAGACATATACGACGCTCAGAATCGTGTTTTTTTCTCTCTACATCATATCCTATACTGTATATAAAGATGAACAAAAAGAGAGACGAACAGGAATATTTCTATACGATTGTATTCTCAGATGTCAGCATGTTTTGACAGTATAGTCATAATGAGGAGAATGTATGTTTATATTTTTATATTTTCGTTCCTCCTTCTACTTTCAAGGGGCCCTTGCCTCTCACAATTTGCCAAAGGAACTTCGAATTGAGAACAGTCCTTCAAAAATTTTAAATTTTACTGAATAAACTTTAATTGAGGAAATCGTATTAGCCAGCTATCTGCTTGATGCAGCTCATAAGATATCTTCAATTTACCTATATCTATATTTGTTTTGTATACTTTTAAATGAAATACCAATTTTAAATTTTCACCTATCTTACTCATAGCTTATTCATTTATATTTTGCTTTACAGGACTACTTTTGAAACAGTGTAAATATTTTGACATGTTGTACGACTGACTTTATTATCCTGTATAAATATTTGAGAATAATAATAATAATAATTTTTTTTTAGTGAGTTATGTTGAGGAAAGGCTATGTTGGCCTATACAAAGCCCCAACAAAGGAAGAAAGAAGAAAGCGAAAAGATAAGGAGAGAGCGATCAGATCAAGTTTATTGATCTTAAATGTGAAAGATCTTACGATGGGCAGTGCGCGATAGGTCCCTTGTGCTCCTACTGCAGGGAAATCGGAGCTGTAATTGACCTGCGTCCCTGTCGTTACTAGCAACGAAAAAACAATCGTAAATTCGTATCATCTGCACCGAAATATGATCTACATTCATAGCTTATCAAACACATTTTATCACATTTAATGTTTCCATCCATAGGGAAGTGAAAATTTTTCCAGGGAGTTCAAACGTACATGAGTGTTTGCTTTTTCCACAAAGCTTCCAAAATTGGCTATTCTTGAATAGAAATTCCATTTTGCTATACGATCTGCAAGGATACCTTGGATCAAGGCTGTCGGTACATCTGAATTCAGCAGTTTCTCCGTTTAAAATCAGAGTAGGCAAAGGAAGGGAGCGACAAGCTCTGTTCAGTCTAAAGATTTATCCGTATGCTTTCATGAAATTGGCATGAGAAATCTAATGTGTTCGTACTTTTAAAATACGATAAGGCGTGTTTTTTGTCTAGGTTTCAAAGCAAACAGGCTCAACGGAATCGGCTGACGAAATTTTATTTGGATCTGGGAAGCAAAGAAGATGGTCAGTTGCAGAAGCAAGCAGAACTGGTACGGATGAAGAAAACAATGCCGAAAAGGTTTATTTAAGGCGACAGTCAATCAAAGACTTTGTTTTGAATCGAAAAGAATCAAACTGTATCGATGGTAGTTCCTTGGAACATCTTGTCGATTCGCACAGAAAAGCGGCCGAATCGTGCAAATTGTGTAGAGAAGATCTGGAGAAAGAATAGCTAGTTCTTGCATCGTTTGAATACCTTTCTTTCTAGATTCAAATTGAAGTTCAATCTTCTTAGAGTGTATTTTATTTCTTTGCATTGCACAATTATTTCCATCTTTTAATAACAAAATATGTTTTAGTCATCCCTAAGTGTTTTCTGTATAAATGGAATGTTCCCAGAAACAATGGCTGCTAGGGAAATCTCGCTCTCCATGATAAACTCAGATGTAACGTGAATGACAATATTCATTACCTTTCTGTAAAATTTTTCATCTCGACCTCAAATCGATGTGGCTACCTACAAGTAAAAGCTTGGTGCTGGGTCCAAATTTAATCCACAGAATGATAGCTGTCAGTTATGCCAGCCTGTGATGTTGACTCTCACTTTCGAAGAATTTGCTGTATGTGTCACGGGTCAGAAAAATGGCATAAAACGACCAATAGTCAAGCAAGTAAAATAGTTAATCAATTCCGAATACAACGTGGTTTTTCTCTTCTAACCAATCCCTCACTAGCAAAAACAATCAACAACTCTGGTCTCTTGGGCTTAAGCCCAATTTTAAACAACAGCGTTCATATACTATACAAATTAATACAATACAAAACGAAGCACCAAGCAAAGAACGAGAGCAAACGACAATACAAGACTGGACATAAATGTGTGACACCTACATTCTTGAAGAGAAATCTTTGATTTCTTGTAACATCAACTTTATGCTCATCTTGTAACTTTTTTGAATGTCCGTTCACTCTATCTATCTTTGCAATATACATTACTCTGCTCAAAAAGTCTGCTCCAACATTCTCTGATCCTTTGATTGACTCAACTGTGAATTTATAGCTTTGAATGAACATGGCCCATCTCATGATTCTATCATTCACAAACTTAGCTTTGTTCAGGTAGACTAATGGGTGATGGTCTGACTGTATAATGAACTCGGTTCCATAAAGGTAAAGCATGAATTTCTTTATTGCCCAAAATATTGCAAAACATTCCTCGATTGTCGAGAAGGCCTGTTCTCTCTTTAACAACTTCTTACTTGCATAACTAACTGGATATAGTTGACCATCATGATCTTGTAATAAACTGCTCCAATCCCTGTATTTGATGCATCTGCTCTCAATATGAATGGCTTTGTAATATCCGGTAAACGGAGAACTGGTTTAGTTACAGTCATCTTCTTTATTGTCCTGTAGGCTTTCTCATGTACATTACGCTACTCAATTTCATTTGGCAAACCATTCTTGGTTAAATCTGATAACGGCGATGCAAGAGCTGCATAGTCAGGAATGAAATTCCTGTAGTATCCAGTGAGACCAAGAAAAGACTTAACCTCTTTCTTTGTTCTTGATCTTGGTGCATCTCTAACTTTCTTGATATTCTCATCGTGTAAACCTAGTTCACCTTTCCCAACTTTATGTCCAATGAACTCCACTGCTTCTCTGCCGAAGACACATTTAGAAGGTCTTGCAGTAAAACCCCATTTCAACATGCGGCTGACAGTTCTCTCAGTGCTAATATGTGTTCTTCCCATGTTTTTGTATGGATCAGGATATCATCGATATAGCTATCTACGTTATATAAATCTGCAAGTAATTTCCTTATCGCCCTCACTAATGCTGCTGCTTAATTGAACACCCCAAAAGGCATCTTTGAAAATTCATATGATCCATCTGGAGTTACAAAGGCAGTCTTGTGCATGTCTTTCTCTGCTACTGGAATCTGCCAATACCCTTTACTCAAGTCGATCTTTGAGAAAAATTTATCCTCGTTGAATCTTCTGAAAAGATCTTCTGGTGTTACCATAGGCTCTGGATCAGACACTGTCAACTTGTTAAGTTTTCGATAGTCAACACAAATTCGATTTGAACCATCTTTCTTTTTAACGATAACTACTTGCGACGCATATGGAGAATTTGAAACTCTGATGATACCAAGGTCTTGCATTTCCTGAATATCACTCCAAAGTGACTCTCTGGCACCATATGGCACTGAATACGGCTTTGATCTCGCTGGTACGTCACTTGTCAAGTTAATGGAGTGCTCTATTAAACTAGTGGATCCTGGTTTATCTGTGAATAATGGCTTGAATTCATGAATTAATGACTCTAACTCGTCTTTCTGTGTTGAGGTAAGCTTTGGTGGTACCTTGACATCCTTGTAATTCTCCCTCGAACTTAAACTGTAAACCTCTGGTAAACTCTCCTCATCTAAGATTTCCTCTTGTGATTTTTCTCCTATTCCACCTGCAGCTGCTTTTAATAATTTACTTTTCGTTACATCCTTTACATCATCTCTTTCATCATTCTTTAGATACTTTCGCAACAAGTTAGCATTATACACCTTTGATTTAGTCCCATCTTGATCAAATAGTCATTCTTCTTCACTATCTTCTCCACGTTATAAGGGCCTTTCCATTGCAGAAGAAGCTTGTTGTTATTAGTTGGCAGTAAAATTAGCATCTGATCACCGGGTTGAAAGCTTCTATCTTTGGCCTTCTTATCAAAGTACTTCTTGTACCGTGCTTGTGAATTCACTAGTGATTCTTTAGCGATCTTTAGGGTTTGATTTAACGTCTCTCTCAACTCGACAGCATACTGATAACTTGCCTTGACATCTTCTTCGTGTACTTCTTTGGTCCACAACTCTTTCAATATCTGTATTGGTCCCCTCACTGTTCTTCCGTATATTCTTCCGTCAACATTACTTTCAGGCTTCCGTTAAACTTCTCTACTAAGCCATTACACATGGGATGATAAGGGTTGTTGTTAGCTGCCTGATGCTAAGTAATCTTGACACCTCTTCCATACAATCTGATATGAACTGTGGACCGTTATCGCTAAAAACCTCGTCCGGAAAACCTAACCTACTATACATATCAAGCAAGGCTTCTGCGACCGTCTCTGTATCAATGTTCTTTAATGGTACAGCATCAGGACATCTCGTAGCATAATCCACCATAGACAAGATATAACAAAAACCTTTCTCTGAAGTAGGGAAGATAGGCCCAATTATATCAACTGCAACCCTCTTAAACGGCGTGTCAATCAATGGCATCATCTGTAGTGGTAAGTTTGCTGTTCTACCCTTGCTCTCAGTTTTCTGACAAAAGTCGCAAGACCTACATAATCGTACAAAATCGTCCTTTAGGCCTGGCTAATATAAATTACTCAAAATTCTGTCACTTTTCTTTCTTATTCTCATATGACCTCCCATCAACGAACTGTGTGCAAGCCCCATGACTTGTTTTCTCAGATTTCCTGGCACAACTACCTGTCGTATTTCATTACCCCCATTTACCTTCGAATGACTGAATACACAATCCAAGTTTCCTTCTTTCTCTTCAAAGTGCACAGATCGATTCCCCGTTATCTTTGGCTCTATAAATTTACGAAGTCTCTCTAATGAACTGTCATCTTGCTGAAATTTTATAAGCTGTTCTCTTATAACTGTCGCACATTTTGCCACGTTTGTTACCTTAAGTGAAGATTGTCCTTTCTTTGCTTGAGCTCTTGTAACGGCATATGCTGTCTCCCAAGATGGGTCAGGATCTTCAGGGCCCTAGCATTTGGTATGTTGCCAATGATTACGTCATACATCGCATCAGGTAAACATTAAGCCTCTGCTTCTCCAGTGATGTATGGTGTATCAATGAATACCTTTGCAATAGGTACTTTCCTGATTGTTTTGTCAATCAGAAGCATGTATCCAAATCTTCCTGTTAGTTCTTCTTCTAAAATCAAGTCCCTTTTAATGACAATGCCACTGCAGCCTGTGTCCCTCAATACCCTTACTGATCTGTCCCTTGCTCTCCCTGTTACAACTGGAATATTATCTACACTTCCCATTGTAGGCTTGATACATGCAGATTTAATAATAGGAATTATACAAGATTCTATGTCTGCCTCTGTTGCTGCATGACAGATGTTTTCATCAAAGTTCTCTGTATCATTTAACTCTTGCTTAATTGAAAAAGATCTTGCAGCCTTTGTAGGTGACTTCTTTTTACGTTGTCCTGGAGATGGGCAATCTTTTGCTTTATGATTTAGGCCACCACAGTTAAAGCATTTCCGTTCCGCTTCTTCTCAGAATTGCATTCAAAAGCTTTTTATGACAAATAAAACACTTGACTTCCCCATAATCTTTAGCTTTAGTGTTTGCTTGCCCAAGATTTCCAACTTTATTCCTTTTGCAAGCTAGTGGTTGGTGTGTGCACTAAGATATTGTTGTGCGTACTTTGTCATTTCATCATGGCCATGGCCACTTCTTTCAAAAAAATTGCTCGATCTTGTGGACATCTGCTGATAAATTGTTCTCTATTCATCAACTCCTTTAATCCTTGGTAGGACTTTTTGTTCCCGAAAGTTCAACCCAACGTTCTACATACCCATCAATTCTGGCATAAAATTGATCAGGGGCCTCCCCCTCTTCTGGATCTGATTCTCTGTATTTTTTCTTGAATTCCTCTTCTGTTAACTGACATCTTATTAATAATGCCTCTTTAACCTTCTCATAATCTAATGCAGTGTCATCTGCCAGCCTTGAATTGACATCCAGTGCTTTAACTGTTGATAAGGCGCTTAAGGCTGTCGCCCATTCATCTCTCGCCCAATCATTACTCATCGCAAACCCCTCAAATCTCTTCAAATAACTATCCAAGTCATCTTTTCCATCAATGAAAACAGGTAACTTAGGGCCTTTAGGTCTTTTCCTACCCTCTGTGCCTTTAAAACTCAGTGACATGTCTACTCCTTCATTTTTCAACTCCATCACGGCCTGCATTTTTAACCGCTCTTTCTCCAAAATCTCCTTTTTCTCCTTCTCTATAGCGACCTTTAACTCCAGTTTCGCTAACTCTACTCTGTGACTTTCTGCACGCTCATTTCTTCGATGAACTTTTGTAAATCCTTCCATTCAAGCCCAATCTCGCGACCGTATTGCATTAATCTATCCATAACTATTGGCTAAAATTTGCTGCTAAATCACTTTGTTCGTAATATCCAGTCTAACAAACGAAATCTTACTTGATGTCTACAACCGCTCTATGAAATAATATTGATTCCCGATGACCAATCTTCCAAAAAGCGATTTTAAAACATAAATTCAGCTCCCAATGCTTGAAAATACAAGCTATCTGATCCTTTCGTTGTCTGTCGCTTTATTGCCTTTCCCGTATGAGCCCCCAATTGTCACGAGTAAGATAAACGGCAAAAAACGACTAATGGCGAAAAGCAAGTAAATAGCGAATCAATTCCGAATACAAAATGGTTTTTCTCTTCTACCCAATCCCTCACTAGCAAAAACAATCAACAACTCTGGTCTCTTGGGCTTATGCCCAATTATAAACAGCAGCGTTCATATACTATACAAATTAATACAATACAAATGAAGCACCAAACAAAGAACGAGAACAAACGACAATACAAGACTGGACATAAATGTGTGACAGTATGCATCTAATCTATCCAAACTCTATGCTTTCCAAGATCGTCAGGTTCACAGTCAGACAGAGTATTCACTCTGAGAATCCATGGATACCTCAGCTTCTACCAGAGAAGCTTAGGCACTCAGGTCTTCCTTCGTTTAAAAATTTCTTTCGATGTCTTTCAATGGTAGTGATTCTAATTTTTTTCTCATTTCTCCTGTTCTATCACATGTATCAAAGCTGCAACTGTTCTCACCTTGTTTTGATTTTCGGTCGTTGCAATCTTTTCGTTCCTTGTTCTTTCATGCTTCATCCCTTTTAGTGAAATCCACACAAAAGTTTCAACCTTTGCAATACATTTTATTATATTAATCTCCTTAGTTCTGGGAAAAGCTTGATACTTCTTAGGAAAAGCCTTGTTTTCTTCACTGCCGTTATGATAAGCATTCAACGCGCCACTTCTGCGTGCAGTTTGAGTTGCTAATTCTCAAACTGCGTAGTGCAGCAGGAAATCTCATCCCATCCACAAACTTGGCCTAAGGTATTGCGCCTTACCTATAAATCTACTAATGTTGTCCAAATTCCCTGTTTCAAAAAGTGCTAGCATCTCCTTGTCACATTTTTGAAAGCCTTCGGTTACTTGCATTCGGATGATGGTTGCCGGTTGCGAACTGAAGTACATTAAGCATCCTTCCTGGTGAGGAACCATCCCATTTGCAAGCGGACATAGACTTCAAAGTAAAAGTCCAAGAAATTATTTATTCAACAGCAACTGGATACAAAGAACATGCCATTTATGGAACGTCTTGCTTTCTTCTTCTTTTCCTGAATCTTACAATTTGTCATCTTTCAAATCTAAGACGAATAAACTTGATCTGATCTCCCTATCCTCTTAGCCTTTCGCTTTGTTTCTTTGTTGGGGCTTTGTATAGGCCACCCCATCGCCTTTCCTCAGCATAACTCACTAAAAAAAAGGACCATTCTTACAAGTTCATTTTCATTTATGGTTCTTTGTGGTTTATAATTTGTACAGAATCTAATGTAAATACATCCTTGGTTGATAGCAGCAAGTCCATTTTTGCTCAATAAGCCAACTTGTATATATATTATTCCATCATTATTAACATCTTCATTTCGTATTATAATATTTAGACAGGTTGAATAGGTTCATAAAAATGTTTACTTTTCAACCTTACCTGTGAAAACACCGATTAAACAAACCACTAAGACTAGCAGCAATATAAATTAACATGCCTTAATTACAATACTTAGGAAAAATAAATCTATAGAAAGGGAATTATAAACATGAAATAAAAGATGCATCTATCTATAGCCGGTCTATAAAAGTTCGTGCTAGTGACCTGAATTGCAATAACCAGATCCCTACGAACCATGAAGGCAAGACAACCACCGCTTACTTGACTTACGCATGTCATCTAGTCACCAAGAAGAAAGACAAAAACCCCCGAAAATGCTGGTAAAAGTTATTGAAAACATCGGTAAAGCTAAGATCTGAAGCGCTTTTGTCTGCACAAGGACTTCTGGTGAGGATGGAACGATGGAAAGAGGTGGTGGGAGGCAACCAGAGGCGGAAAGGACTGCGGAGGGGAGACGCCATGGACAGCGGGAGGTGGAGAAGAGGTACTCTAGTGGACGACCCTACAGCGACGTGGGACAATGGCCGAAGGAGAAGAAGAAGAAGTAGGAAGATCTTTTGGGGATCAATACTTCACAGGAGTTAAAGGAAAATTGTGAGCACCGAATTCACCCTTTGGCTACTTCAAATTTAAAAGAATGCAGGAAAGACATACATCGACCATTTTCAGAACGCAATAAACGATCGTCTAGCTATCAAATCGTGTTTCGACGAGAAATACCAACAGAGACTGCGGTAATACTCGTCTTCAACACAACCAGATATATAAATAAATGATATAGATATTTATACATGTAAACATATATATATTCATATACATTACTGGTAAATGTCAGAGAGGTAAAATTGAGCTCGTTATTTTGGACCCAAGTCGAAAATTAATGCAACAAGCATTTCATAACGTCAATGGTTACCTGAATCATACAGTTTGAACAATGCATCACCATTGATGTATCAGTTCTGATCCATATGGATCTCACGAAGGAAATTATCAAATCCCGATTGGCTTGGTAGGATGCCATCATCTTATGAAAGATTGATTCAGAAATTAAGATTCGATTCCAATGATATTCTGGCTTTAAGATGTGTTGCTGATAGAAATGAACTAATCTGGTGCACATCTAAAGGTAGGTTCACTCCACTATAAACCCTATTTTCGAATACCCCGCAGATGTTCACAATCTAGAACAGATAAGCAAACAAGAATCCTTTTTCATTTAAAATTCTTGCATTCTGATGAAAATTTGCAAACTAATTCAAACGAGGTACGAGCCATGGATACTTTTACATCACAGCTTGTAACGGGATTACAGATGCGGGGGCAGTACTCTAGAGAAGGACAGATTAGGGGTTTTCACAATCCGATTCAAATTTGCAATCTAATTCAAATTATATACGAATTATGGATACTTTTACATCACAGCTTATAACGGGATTACAGATATGGGAGCAGTATCTAGAGAAGAACAGATTTGGGACTGTTACATAGTTAGTAGATGAGAAGACGAGAAATGCTCAGGAGTGCAACCGCCAGGGTATGTTTCCTTGAAACATGAAAGTTAACGAGCCTTGAATGAGATGAAGATCAGTAAAGCCACAGGCAACGATGTACTCTTCAAAGAAATCTTAGAATTTTGCGAAGAAGTTGAAATTTATAAAGCTCAAATTAAGATTTTAAAAAGATCTTTGTAAACTTGGAAAGATGCGAATTTGAAGGAAAACCTATATTTCTTGCTTCACAGAAGAAAGAAGACTTTTTCGAATGCAACTGCTACATACAGCTTGGTATATCGTTCCAAACCACGAAGCCTCAAAAGAATTATAATGTCAAGAGTTAATGGGAAACTTCGAAATCAAATTAGATACGAATAATTTTGGTTCTATATAAATAAAGAAACATGAATTTATAATGGAGGGAGTTTCAGAGTTGTTGGTTGCTGTAGGATCTTTGCCCTTTTTACGAGACGCATGTCGACGATGGCCTTTTTATTGGAAAGATTGTTGTAATCATTTCTACGTCTGCGATGCATTTGAATTTAAAGCAGTGGTGATTTAAAAGGGGGCTATGGGAGAATGGGGCCAGGGTCAAGGGCCGAATGCTTTTGGTAGCTAGAAGAAGCCCTGAACCTACAGTAAGAGAAAAATTGAAAGAGTTTAGCAGAAAAAAGAAAGAACAAGAAAAGGACTCGAGAGTAAGAACAACAAATTTTCAAACCAGGGCCCGCTGTCGATCTCGACCCTTGGCCCCGCAGTCCCTAAGACCGGCACTGCTTAGGAGAGAGCATAGCACTACATGTGCAAAAGGGCGTTTTAATTTCCGTTGGTCATGAAAACGCTTCCTACGAAGTAAGAGGTATAGAGTAAATGAAAAGACAAGAGACTCTGTGTTGTGAAAATTGTACAGGCTTCATCGAAGAAGCCAAATTGTTTTTGAATAGCTACATTGTGGATTGTGACAAATTCAAATAAGTCTAAAAAGACAATTTACACTTTTAGTTCGTTTATAAAACCACAAATCAATGTTCTGTTCTTGGCACATGTTTTGCGAAATGTTTTAGAGAAGTACTTGTATGAAAGAATAATGTACAATAGAGTTCATGACTTCATGCAAAAAGAAAATACTCTTTATGACCTGCAGTTTGGTTTTCGAAAAGGAACCTCGACTACCCATGAACTCCTCAACTTGGTTGAAAATATAAAGAAATACTTGGACAATAAAAAAATATATGCGGGGTATTTATTGATCTTCAAAAAGCCTTTGACACTGTCAATCACAAAATATTACTCGACAAGCTTTACCACTACGTCGTTAGAGGAGAAGCTCATCTATGGTTTGAATCCTACAGAAAACAAAAGGTACAAATTGCCTCCGTCGATTCAAGATTGATGAAAATATCGTGTGGTATGCCACAAGGATCCATATTAGGACCACTATTATTTTTACTTTATATAAATGATTTAAGACACGCTACTCAAAAGTCACTCGTACATCATTTCGCAGATGATAGCAACCTTATTGTATCCGATAGAAATCTGTAAAATCTTAGGTTAAATATGAATGAAGAACTAAATCTCTGTATAAATGGCTTTGTGCAAATCGACTTTGACTAAATGTTGTGAAGACGGAATTTATTCTCTTTAGAAACAATTTGAGCAAAAACGAGAACTTTAAGTTCACTCTCCGTCTGAATAACAAAACTCTATATGAATCTCATCACGTGAAGCATTTAGGCATTATTATGGATAACAAATTAAACTGGAAATCACATATAAATGAACTTACAAAAACGCTAGGTAAAGCTATTGGCTTGCTAAGTAAAATCAAACATTTTGTAACGAGCTCAACTCTAAAGCACCTTTATCACAGTCTTTTTAACTCACACCTTGTATATGGATGCATTCTATGGAAAACTGCAACAGATGTCCAACTTAATCGGGTTCGTACACTCCAAAAACGGGCTATACGAACAATCACTCATTCCAGATACAATGACCACACATCACAGCATTTCAGAAACTTAAAAATCTTGAAGTTAAATGATAGTCTCAAGCTTCAGCAATTACTTTTTATGCACGACTTTGAAAAGAATCAATTGCCAAACGGCTTCCAGAGGATTGGAAATGTGCACAATCGACTGGCTCGTCTTTCATCTGCTAGAGGACTTCATACGCAAAAACTCAACACCACTACCCATGGGCTAAGCACTCTACGATACACTGGTACCAAAGCACTTAATGGTGTAAAAAATGACCCGGTCTTCAATAATATGATCAATAAAAGACACCTAAGACGCATATTTTCAAATCTGGCGTTTGAGTCTTACTGAAAAAAGTGAAAAACTCTGATCACAAAATACTTCGTTACTATTGATATAGCGGTTTCTTCCTTCGTAGCAGCTACACGTAACAACTAGGCATGTGGTCAGTACGTCTGGGTCGGCCGGATCAGCCGTACCAGCCGGGTGGGGGTCTAAAAATTAGCTCTGCTATAAGATCCCTTCCCAACCATTTAGTTTTATAAAATTTGATGTAATCACTTTCTCTTCATTCAATTTTGGCATTCAATTGTTGTTGTTTTTTTTCTATTCCATTCAATAGTTTCACTCTAGTTTAAGTCGGTTTTCATTAATTGCACGTATTGTTGATTGCAATTCCTTGTAATTCTTCTTTTGGTTGAAAATGAAAATTCTTATGTCTTACTTGTGTTTACGATTGATTTGCACTTGCTCTCTCTTTCCTTTATTGATTTTCTGACAACTTTCATCGTTAACGGAGAACCTAGCGAAACGGTCACCGCGAGCTAGCCTAGCGAATTGAAAACACAACACTCTGTCACGGTAGAAAAAGATATTCGCCCTGGAAACCCATGTTACATCGGACCCGCATCAAATTGGCCACAATTGTATCATTTGCTCAGCGGCTTCGTTCCCTTCCGCATTTGCCCGCCACCCCTGTCGCAGCATGTGCCATTGTCGCTACTTCTCTTTGGGTCATGTGTGTTATCTGAGTTGGTCATCTGATCATGAGTTCGAAAACAACGCGGAAATGGCACACAGCACCGCAACACATTCAGAAACATTGTTTCAAACTCTCGAATTTGATGCGATATCAAGAGAAACTGAGAGGTGATGAACTCAACATTAAATGTGAGCCCTTATGACAGAAAAGTTTTCTGGTTGATTTGATGAATGAGGAGAGAATTTTCCAAATGAATGAACCAATAGCACGAAGGGTAACTTAGGCCTAAGTAGGGTCAGTTCAAGTGCGAACAATTTTACACTCGACCGAGCAAGTAGTTCAGCAAAACATTGCTGTTGGTAGGAACAGAGAGAAGCAGTTATGATAATGGCAGCATTTAAAATAGTTTTAATCAGTTTATACATTGGACCCTTTATTCATTTATAAACTGATGTCGATGCATAGCTGGGCAAAATACGCTATCGTCCCAAAAGAACGAATTGCATTTATCGTTGAGATATCTTTGATTTCTTAACGAAGATCGTAATTTCTTTGCTTTAAGCTCTTTCGGCTTGGATTTATTATGCATGAACCTTCTGAGGCGAAAAATGAAATGATAGGAAAATGAAATGTTCAATAAAACAATGGCTTAGTAAAGGAGTCATCATGGGTTGCAATGCAGGGTGGAGTGAAAATGGGGAAACTTAATCCATCAAAGAAAAAAATATCATCATTAAAGAGTTTAACGGCTAACCTTTATAACTTTCAATGCTCTTTAAAGTCATTAGATAAAGATGTCAATTCTTCTCGAATGCGTTGCCATTTTTCAAAGATTATCGAAATTTATTTTATGAGTTTACTTCAACCGTTAGCCCTGAAATTTTGGGGAGGGTTGATGCTTAGGTACATACTAATTCATGTGAGGGAGTCCTGGGATAATCTGATTGTTCAAGAATATCCCGGGCCAAAAGAGATAAGAGCCCCTGCGAGGGAGAGATCTATTGTTGACCCTTGCCAACCCGGTAAAGACCGGCTGCTCAATCCCCAAAGATTTTATAAATCAATGATTCAAGATTATCTAATTTTAGGAGTGATGTTATGATTGAGAGGGGACATAGAAGCAAAGGGAGCGAGGGAGGATGACGTGCAAGACCAGACTGAAAGGGACTGACTTGCACCGGCGAACCCAGCAACGGGAATCAATCCAGGATAAGATTTTATGGCTGCAAAAGTGCAAGCAAGTTTCGGTTATCAATTATTCATGTGCAACAAACTCCGGTGATGATTCTGTAATTGATGTTTGATTGGTTTTATGTTGTAATAAGCCACTAAGCATTTGGATGTAAATTCCATTTCAGTGAGTCAAACACCATAATGTCCATTGTTCCCAATCCTGGAATGCACCCAGGCCAATTATGCACTTAAGGGTGTACCCTTCAGCATTCATCAGATTTACCAGCTGAAATCCCCCGGCCACGTAGAGGATTCCCCGCAGGGGGTTATATTGAATGATGTATGTTGGGGAAAGGCCATGGTGGCCTATACAAAGCTCCAACAATTTTTAGAAAGAAGAAGGCAAAAGGCTAAGAGGAAGGAGAGATGATACCAAGTTTATTGATCTTAGATTTGAAAGATGGCTGGTTGGAAGTTTCAGTAAAGCAAGGAGGGAGTTCTAAAAAGATAACTGTGGACCTGCATGAATGATGTCATAAGATTAGGTGCGTTTCCTTGGTTACCACCCCTCCCAGATCTAATCAATGCAATTTGGTAACAATTTCTTGAGCCACAGTGTGGAATCAACAATGGGAAAAGTTTAGATCGCTAATGAAACGTGCAATGTAAAACTCAAGAAAGTTGGAAGTAATATGAAAAGCAACAAAAAAATAGACGCCTGTTTCGTTCATTCAGAATGACGGCAGGATTAAGATCTACTGAATTTGAATATTTTTGGTCTTTTGGCCCAGAAAATGGGATTAATCACAAAAGATACTGCTTGGAGTTAATAGAAGCAACTCGTCAGATTTCAGAATTACCAATTTGAGTACTCCATACGTCAAAGGGTTTTCGTTTCCGATTCAGTTTGGGTGAATTTGGGGTTCGATGCAAATTTACTGCAGGGGGCTGAGCTCCTAAAATTAAGCATGGTTCTAAGAAAGGGTCTCCACCACCCTTAAATCATCACTGGTTGCTTCCCCTGGGTCCTGCATGTTTATTTATTCCATGGCCTTTTCACCATCATCATTGTAATCATCATCACCATTATCATCATAATTACCATCATCATCATCGCATAGGCTGTGTATAGACCGCCATGGCTTTTCCCAATAATTCACTAAAAATCATCATCATTATTATTATCGCCTTCATGATTAATCATGTAATAATAATAAGAAGAATCATCATCATCATCATGATAATCACTATCATCATTACTATCATCATCATCACAATAATAAGAAGCACCATCATCATCGTCATAATCATCACTATCATACAACTTGTGCTCTGTTTTGCTCTCTTCAATTTTATCGTTGTTTGTCGTTGTAAGTCAGCCAAGTGCAAGTTAACTTGTTATCGAGACTTGTATTTGTAACGTTTTAAGTATTTAGTAAAGAACGAAGTTTGAAAAAAACGTTATCATCATCATGGCCTCGCAGGGGGCTACTATCAGCTGTCGGCCTCGTTGCTTATGACCGTTGCCAAGAACAGGTGGCGCAATAAAATTCGTAACGAGTAGCGCTGCTTCCTTTCCATCAGCCACTTGTTTTTGTTTAACAAGTTAAAAGCTATCATCTATCTGTTTATCCTTGTTTGTATACAAGCGTGTGGTAACAATGGCCAACGTCAATACTTCCGGCATTTAGACGCCCGTCCGGATTCACACAGCAAACTTCTCGCAAGTTAATTGAGACAGTAGAAACTTTCAAACGCACAAAACGGCTGCAACATGACGAATTCCTACATCGAATTATTGACTGTCATGCTCGTAGCAGGTAAGTCGGGCCTTTAAACTCCCTTTTTATAATTTCTGCATTGTCCACAACGGGTAAAAACTTGATAAAGTGACGATGGACACGTACAAAGGTCGAGGGATTTACGTATATATGTTAAAAAGTTTTTGCAAATAACATTATTTTCTGAGTTGGTTTTGGATTCCCACATGAACTCAATTTTTTTTCTGTGTATTCAATCATTAAAGGAATTTCTAATATTCATCGTAAGTAATATTTGTACGAACAACCAACCTTGTATTGATTTATATCAATTTCAGGAATATAGGACCATTTATTCCTTCATATCTTTGGATAACACTATTTCAATAATAGGATTGTGCCATGCTCGTATTTAATTAAACACAAAGGCAGGAAGCCATGTGCAATTGCAAAAACATTCTCCCAGCCATAAGAAATTTCCTAGCTTCCTGCAAGGTTGCCCACTTCCTGAAGCTTCACCAAGCGATGAAGGAACACTCTGGACTAAGCTTTATTGGTGATAGTAATGATGATAATAATAATGATCATAATTTTTTTTCAAAATTATTTTTCGCAAAGGGTATTTTACCAGTTACCAATTCGTAGCTTACAATCGCCTACTTGGAACGACAATAACTGAGAAATGAAATAAGCGAAATATAATTTCACGACCAGATGAGTTCGGGACGGTGCCAATTTCGCTTTTCACCGGAAAAAAATAAAAGTAATTTTTTTTAAAACTTAATTTTCCAAACATACAAATACAAATCTCTCTAATAATCGGTAATTTTTATTCGGCTGGTCTAATTACAGGTATCTCTAGTGAAAAAATTGAATGAATAAGGAAATAACGAAGAAAAACCGGATAAATGTAAGCGATTTTAGTAAGAAGAGCCAAAGGATGAAAGAAAACTGTCAGTAGGATAGAAGGTCTGGGTTAGTCCAGGGTTTGTTGCACGGACAATAATCAATTCATTAATGTTATTTTACGAGGGACCGTACATCGAAAAAATAAGTTAACCAGATAAGAATTACATCAATTAAAATTTAACTATTGAGTGATTGATATTTTACAACAGAAGGAAGTAGGTACTGGATAAGTAGCAGTTACTGTGAGAATCAGAGATTCAATGTTCATAGTGAAAGTTGGGGGCCATCTTTATCTTCCCTTTGTTGTCGTGTTTTCAACAGCCGTTTCCTGACATGCAAAATTCAAATGTTAGATTATATTCATATTTTAATCTTTGCCATAGCATTTTACTGATTTTGAAATCTGGATATCTATCTTTTTAGTAAGCAACGAACCAAAATGAGAGATGGTTGCTTAAGAATTTGAATTTTCTTTCCAGTGTTCCATGGCTCAAGCAGTTCGGAAATCACTTTCGCAAGAGTGCACATCAATTCAACTTGGAATGATTTTTGCGCGAGGGAAAGTGTCTTCAAGTCATCTTTGTCGAGCTATGTAAGTTACAAAACCAAAACAGTGACTCAGTCGAACCAAATTGTTTTCCTAAACATCATTTCGTCTTGTGGAGATAAAAGTCTGAAGGATTCTATCGCTTATGTAACCGTTTCAATTAACAATCCTAATAATGGAACTCAAAACTTGCACTTACTAGAGAGAATGGTAAAATTTTTGGAAAATGGAGCTAATGTTGGGGGTTTCCAGGTAAAGTGTGATTCTAGACTTTTCTCAATAGATTACTTCATGCTTAAATAATGGTAGTTTCGAATTTGTCACAACGTGCTTTGGCATGTTTCACGTAGCAGTGACGATCTTTAGTGTCAACACGGAAATGGGCTATTTCTTTGCCTTCAAATTAGACCTCATAGGTTGAAGTAAAGCTGGTTTTGCTTGTTTCATCTCTGTCTATTGTTATTTCAATGTCCGTCTATTTTATTTCATTTCCTTCAATCTGGTCATTTTCGGCAAGGCAAAAATCGTGCTCTGGCTGGTGGATGAAACCTTTAGAAATTAAACCAACATAGATAATATTTTTACCCTATTAACATTTCGCATTAAATATTTTTTATTCCTGATGATACACGTTGGTTGGGCAGGAAATGAATTCAAAAAGCTTGATCCAATGAGAATTGAAGCTAAAATTTTGTTTCAAAACCGTAATTAAAAATTTATTGCAGGTTTCTTTGTATAACAAACATGGTTTTATAAAATACGAAAGTCTGATCGCCTAAATTTTAAGGAACTTCAAGGAATATTTCGAAGCTGAGTCATGAAAGAACCTTTAATGGTGTGGTATGTCAACAAATTTCTCCTTCCCCCGATGAATAGCAGATTCGGTAAACCCAAAAGGGAGCAACGGTTATCAGATTTTTTAGACCTAAATATTCATTCATTTTTTATCCACTATTGAATCAAACGTCGAAAGGTGACATTCGCAGAACTTCTCAAATTGTAAGATAGACAGCAGACAATTTTTCTCAGCCGCCTCCACTCGACAAAAACTCTAGGTCCATAATTCCCTTTCTCCGCACCTCTTAGCCTTGACCTTGCCTGATCCATTTCTGTTTGTCTTGCAAGATCTTCATTCAGCCGGCTTTCCTTTGCTACATTGATATAGCATAGTATGTATTATTTACCCCTGTTTGATTCTGTTCTGCAAAAAAGAGTTTAATGGCGAATGTTTGTATCAGGATGTGCTTAGGTATATGTTGATTCCAAAAGACGAATTTACCGTGAAATATCTAAGCAGAGTTGCGAATTAATTCAGAGTGCAAATGTGAAATTTTAAGGGACAGTCACACTCCATTCAAAATGTGTTTCTTTCATAGAGGAAGTGTGTATGGTGTAAACAAATATTGTCTGCATGTTCAGAAGCTGGCCTAATTCAATTCATAGCTAAATAACATTTATAACCCTTCTTACAAATGGAGACTTTAATCAACATTCGGCTTGAAGTTTTGTTGGTTGCGGTCGTCTACTGCCAGGTGGACAGTTGTCGGGAGGAGAGAAACATCACTCAGGCACAGTAGACTTACAGCAAAAGCTATGCTCCTACAAAAGCTATGACCCGGACCGTCACTCTGATTTCATTTTATGCAGTGCAGTTTATATTTGGAGAAGTCACTCACCCCTTCTTGTTTTTTAGCTTATGCCTTCGTATCTAATGAATGTTGCTCAGCATTTTGCAATGTACTTACATTCACACATATTTCCAAACACGAAATCTTTACAGATCATTTCAGCAAAGATCATCACAGCAAATGAAAGTAGCAAATCAGCCTTATCAACCAAGACAATTCTCATCATAATTGGTGCGGTCCTGGTAGTATATTTGGTTGGATATTTCTGTGTTGTAAGTTCATATTTAACCTCACATTTCAAATTATGCATTTGCATGGCTTCATCAAGACTATGACGTCGGACATAAGTGCATACAGATATTCTTTTCCACCAAAAATTGTAAATTCAATTTTAATGAGGATGGAACAAGAAAAGCAAGAACAAAATGAATATAATAGGAAATTAATATTTTGTGAAACCAAATTCTATAATCGAATTATTCTCCAACCAATTGGGGGGGGGGGGTATGATCTTTGCAGAGCCAACCTGGCCTACTCGGCCGATTTAACGATCTCGATCAAACAGCACCAATAAAGTAGGTTTGCTGTAGAAACAGACAAACAAATTTAGGATTTAAAGTCTGCTTGGAAAATTAGCGCTCACTTAACCCATAAAGTGAAATTTGCCCGTTTATGATCCTCTCTGTCGCTTTCTTGCTCATATGATCAGCATAAAAAGTGAAATTTATAAGGGAATGATTCTTTGAAACAGTCAAGATCTTATATCATTTTGCAATTGATTATATGATAGAGCAAGAGTTAACTGCGTCGCATACTCGATTACGAGCTTAGCAGAAACCAGAGGCGGCTCTGAGCTTTTCTGGGAAGTGGATCTTGTGAGGTGGTTTCCCGTTGCCTTCCTCACCAATGGTGTTTTTATGGTGGCACGTGCAGGATTTGAACTCAGAACCCAGTGTGGAGTCCGCATGATCAACCACTACACACCATGGCACCACCAGACCAAGGGTGGGCTAGCGCAGTGGGCCACAACGGGCTATGAAGTTTCAGAGGGTTCAGACCAGCACTTGTAGATGGAAATAGTGATTCTGTGAACTTGTATACAATACACCTTAGAAGTCAAGGACAGCAGTATTCATGTCCGTCCGCTGTGACAAAAAATTTAATGTGATGATTCATATGAGACTATTTTCTACGAATCAAATCTTAAGATATTTATCAATTTACTCTTTAATTTACTGACCCGATAAACAGACACATCCTTGACCCTACGATACATCCAAATGACTCATCGATTCCATTAATACAACTCAGATTTCCCATTGAAATTTCCCCCTGTTGTAATTTGTTTTTTCCATATTTTCCGTTGTTCTATGTAATGCCCCCGGGGTTAACATTCCCATTCTGCTACCCAGGTATCGCACTTTTAGTAAAGTAGAGTATTTCTGTAATTGTTATGAAACTTTTCCTTTGAACGTAAAAAAGTTTAAAGAAGTCTCTTTCCTTTGCAGCTGTCGACACAATCGGATTCATTCGACGAAGTGAATTCCTCCCAAGTTTACATGGTCTCAACAGTGAACGAATTAAAGAAGCTGCGGCTGAAATCGGGAAATGTATACACTGTAGAAAATAAACATTTTTGATTTCCAGAGCAGCAACAAAGACTTAGACTAACTGCATCAGGCCAAAGTTGTTGAGATTATAAGCAGACCTAGGGAAATGCTAACGAGACAGTCGTGCTAATGGAACCCGAGTCCCTACTACCACTGCTATGTTTCCAACCGACGCCTAGCTTCACTCGAAAATCAGCCATCACTTAGGCCTTGCCCAAGATTCAGGTTTGCTAACTCCTTGATCATTTTTTAACGATATCGTTATGAGTGACCGAAAGAATTGAAGATTTTACATGCAAAAGCAAATTAAAAGGACAGTAGGCATTACTTTGAAATCGTCTAATCTAGGAGGACCATGGTCGATTGGTATGTTTCAAGATGGCTGCAAAACACAGTCGTGGGCGTATGGGTGACAATCTGCCTTAATCTAAAGCAATTGTGTGGCCATATGCAAGAGAAGTCACGCACAAACTATTTCAAAAATGCTGTATTCATTTCCCTTCAATTGTCGCAAAATCTTCGTCAGGTTGTGAAACATTTTTCTGACGCTATGGCAACATTGTAACGCAGTCAAATATATTCTGATAATGATATGATATTAATAACAGTGATAATAGTAATGGTACTTAGAATAATAGTATTATTGCATATCTAGCAGATCCAATACAGCTTGGCTTTTTTGCTGTTAAAAGGGAGGGGGGTATTTTGAAGAGGAGTAGAATTTTAGTGATAACGACGTGCTTGGTTAAAGAGATTGATGTATCCTGCTTCCCAAGAGCCATTTAATAATGAATTGAGTTATTGAAGATTTGATGCATCTAAATTGGCACTAATGGAATACATGATGGCGTAATGATACATTACGTTTCACACAAGGAAATCAAGCGAACAGATGCATCTGCTCTGTTGGTCTGCCTCTTATAGGTTACCTTTTCAAACGGGGAGGATATGTCAACTGATCTGATTGATGAATAACTGTAATAATCACTGCCTTGAACAACAAACTGTAGCCCATCTTATATAACGCCTTGCTCTCTTGTTCCTTCCAAGAAACCTAGAAATTGTTTTCTTTAAAATGTAAAATCAGCAAAGCTGCTCTCTCTCAGGGTCTCTCTCAGGGTCTCTCTCAGGGTCTCTCTCTCTCTCTCAGGGTCTCTCTCTCTCTCTCTCTCTCTCAGGGTCTCTCTCTCTCTCTCTCTCAGGGTCTCTCTCTCTCTCTCTCTCTCTCAGGGTCTCTCTCTCTCTCTCTCTCAGGGTCTCTCTCTCTCAGGGTCTCTCTCTCTCAGTGTCTCTCTCTCTCTTTCTCTCTCTCTCTATCTAAGATAAAGCATTTTAATTAATTCTATCGCGTTCAATGGTCTTGGCAGTACCTATTGCCTAATGGTAAGACAAATTTAGCAAGTTTAAATTTATCTGATAGAAATACGCAACTTACAATATTACAATGAAAGTCGCTCAACTAAATTATCGACAGTTTAACTTATTGCTACATTTTTCGACTCGATGTAAATAAAATATGATTTCACCTTCTTCCGATCTCCAATCCCGACGACCAATATGTTAAGAAGAAGCCAAATAATTATACTTTTGAAGAATTTTCATAGATGCCATATGTACATACCAACGATTTTCAACTCATTTGCTGTATATAATTTAGATGTCCAGTTTGCATTGAATGTATTAGAGATTTAATGATTTAGTTCGCGTTTAACTTAATGAAATCATTGTTTAATTTGAAAATTTGGAATTGGAAGCTTTTGTGAACTTTCTCAATGTCTTTGATTCGAAATGATTCTTTGATTCCTGGGGCCTTCAGCAACCCGGTGCCATGGAAACGTCCTCCGTTTCAAAAGATGGTAGAGGTAGCCCTTGGTAAAATATTCATATGTAGTGCTCGCCACTGAATTGTGGCATGACCAGCAATGCTTCACTCAAAGCCAAAGTATGTCGGGGAAATAAAAGATCAGCTAAGAGAAGGTAAGGCTTCTGCTGCCATCCATTCTACCCTATTTTAATCTGAAATGGGAGGCTAGGCCTTCATTGCCATAAGACTTCGTAGGCCTAGAGGTACATTGTCAATTATGCTTGTTGCAAAAATTACTGCAATATTACCATTGGAGTGAGAGTATATTAACAGAATGGACGTTCTGATTGACTCTTTCGTGAGAAAACATTGTGGCGAAAATATATTTGCAGGTATGCATAGGTGCAATCACCCATCAGCTACTGCTTCATCAACAGCACTGTGAATAGTTGATCAGTTCAAAATTGGAACCCCTAAATCTTCTTAGCATAACTTATGCAAATTTCCAAGGTATTTGCGATTTTCAGTATTTTTCATACCTGACATCTGTTGCTGAATTTGTTTGGGATACGGGGTTTGATCATTTGTTTGAGATTCATGTTTCGACTGGACAATGTCCTACAATGCGTATCCAGTACGGGGGAGGGGGGGGGTGTTAGTCAAATGTAATCAGCCAGTTCTCACAAGAGACACTGTTCCCATCCAAATTCTTGAGGAGATTTATGGTTATATGTGATGTTCATGATAACCAGAGGTGTGCCATTTGCTCAATGTCCCCAGTTGTAATTTTTTCCCCTTGTCTTCACAAATAAGAAATGTACACGATCACCCATTGAAGGACTAAAAGTTGATTTAAAAGTGAAGAGGAAAGGCCTTTGCCCAACAATGGGTGAAAGCCATTAACTATAACGGCTACTCGGACTAACTGCATTGCATTCTCAATTTCTAGCATAGCAGAAATCATAGACAGGACTGAGTTTTTTTTGGGAAGTGGATTTTATGAGGTGGTTTCCCATTGCCCTCCTCACCAATGGTGTTTTTCTGGATATGGTTTAATCATACTGTGGGTGAAAGATCCAGCTATAATCTGCTCCTGTTTACTTCCATGATAGTCTCAATATTCATTATTGTGATAAAAATTCCATATTTCTTTTCCTCTGTAATAGGCTTTGGTGTATACAGTTATCCAAACAGCTTTTTTCGATATGAAGGTGAATGGAAACAAGGAAGGAAGCACGGTAAGCTATTGCAAAAAACATGTCTGGTAAAATCTAGTTAGCATATTCTTGACAATCACTTGCAACATAATTCACTAGAAAAAGAAAATAAACTGCAGGCAACGTCAACATTATCCAGCTGTGATGGTAAAGCCTTGGTTCTCTTCCACCCATTAAGATTAATAGGATTGTAAGAAGTGCATCGGTTTTGAGGGGAGAATCTCATATTTGCTACAATTAATCTGCTTTATTAAAAGTATTAATGCCAAGATGTACTTAGGCCACTAGAAGATACAATAAGATCAGTATACAAAGCATCTTGCTACTGTACCCCACTATTATATGCAGTTATGAGAGCAAACTCACATGCAAGCAGATAATTGCTTCTTCTGCTTCAACTAAATGCTATCTGCTTTGTTATAATAAGAATGACAGCCAGAGTGGAATGTCAGCTAATACCGAAAAAGTTTGTGCTACATTTGGCACTCTTGGTCACAGAAAATCAGCCCACTGTGGTTGAGGAAGTTCCCAAAAGCTCAAAATCTGCTCAATCATTTGACGATATTTTATACCTACCACCCTGAATGTCACAGCTGAAAGAGAAACATATTGTAAGTGAACCAATCCACTGGGAAACACATTTGCAGATCTTAATTGATCTCCTTATTACAAATGGCCTCTGTGGTGGTGTGGCCGAGTAGTTAAGACGCAGTTGTGAACCTTGTGAGGTCTTCTGTCCTTGATTCGAGCCCCACTGTCAGAACCATTTTACCACGAGCCAACAGTCAATTCAGCTGTCCATCCTTCTGAGGTTGGTAAATGAGTACTCAGAAGTCACTCTGAGGATGAACGCTGGACACACATTGATAGCAGCTAATCTAAAAGTTGAAGTGTTTCATCCAGTATAAATATTCGTAGTTCATTATACACAGTTATAAGGAACCTCAAGGTTTTGCGTACGAGAAGCACAGATTTATGAAGCTGCACTGTGTCATTTATTTCCTGGTAGCTGATGATAGGTTTGGTGCCTTATCTCAACAAAAGGAACTTGCCTAGTCTAGCCCAAATGGAAAGAGGGTGGAATCTGTTCTTGTTCAACTCATGCCTACATGCCAATTGACTCATTCTTATCTTTATTTTGCTTGACTGTGTTTGATGTTATTCAAATTGCTGCTGTCCAGTCATTATCTCCTGGCTTTGAAGGATATGGAAAAATACAATGCACTTGCAAGCCCCTATGGTGTAAGCATTTGTCATCCATGAAGCTAAGGTTTTCTTGAATTTGCATTTTATCTTAGATTTCTTGATGCAGTAGTCCTTCTTCTTCTCCTTGTATTAACCTACATTGAAGCAAGCTGACTGATAAGAGCAAGTACTCTACATCTACATTATGTATTATCTTGTGAGGTGAATTCCTCACTTGTAGCTGGATGCCCTTCCATCCATCAATCCTCCCATTCATTCAGGCTTGGGAATTTCTCTTAAGCGTTTGTCATCCACAGCTTCAATGGCTACATTTTGTTTGTGGAACAGTTCTAAAGTGGAATAAGAGCACAATCTATGTACTCTCAAATTAGAATTATCTTCATTTGATGTATGATACATGTTTACGACTTCATGTTAGGCCATGGCAAGCTATTGATGAGTGATGGCAGTTTCTATGAAGGCGAGTTTAATAATGGAGAGATTTCTGGCTCGGGAGTGAGAAAATGGACATCAACTGGCAATATCTATGAAGGAGAGTTTTTTAGAGGAGAGCTTACTGGCAAAGGCACAATGAAGTATAGCAATGGTTCCATTTATGAAGGCGATTGGTATGAAAATATGAGACAAGGTATGTAAATTCACACCTAAGCCATTCTTTTATCATGCCAGAATTCTCATAGGCTTTCTTGTATATATTTAAAAGCTTTTTAATTATTTTTTTATTGAGCAATGTAGATTGAAGCAAATAATTTGCGTCTCATTGTATTTTTATTATGTAATATATTTAGATGGAGGGCCTCTTGAAAAGCAGCTAAGGCTGAAGGGGGACTCTTCTTAAACATTTATACCAATTATGGTAATAATAGCCAATTAATATCTTGCTGTCTGTGAGTACATTTATTAGCAATGATGGAAACCTTTCATTCAAATTCAATTCAAATTACCATTACAAACCTCTCTAATAAATAGGTAGTTTGAAATCGGCCTGCCTGGCTTAGGGTTTCCAGTATAAAGCTAATACAATGGAAAAATAACAAAATAAAGATATATAAATATATATGAAGATAGATTTTAAATCGATGGAATGGGACATGTCTAATAGGGAAGAAGGTCAGGATTGGTCCAAGTTTATTTACCTAAAGCGGTATAATTTTTAAAACTTCATCTTGATCTATGAATTAAACATAAGGATACAAATCTCTCTAATAATAGGTAATTTGTACTCGGCTGGCCTAATTACAGGTATTTCTAATAGAAAAAAGATGAATGAGTAGATAAATAACAAAAAAAATGAAATAAAAAAAGAAGGAAAATAAAAATAACCGGAGAGAAAGGTAGATGATTTTGATAAGAAGAGCTGAAGGATAAAGAACACTGTTAGTAGGATAGAAGGTCTGCCAACAATGAGGAACAATTTTTTTAGACCATTCATCAACTGCATGTTTAAAGTACACCTCTCTTATAACAGGCAGTGTGTAATTGGCTGTTTCTACTGAACGCTAATGACAATTAAAACGGAAAAAGAAATAAAAGAAAAAAGAAATGCAATGTTTAATCAAGCGAAAAAATAGAAAAATAGTTCAAAGTTCCATCAAAGTAGGATCTGTCCAGTCCTTGTTCCGTCGGCAAAATATGTCATATGTGCATCGTATGGAAATGTTCATTATTTTCGAAATAATGCGATTCCTTACGTTGTAAGGAATATCGTGGTCGTTCAGCAAAAATAATAACGATCTTTTTTAAACCTTCATTTTGATATATAAGCTAAACATACAAATACAAATCTCTCTAATAATAGGTAAGTTGTATTCGGCTGACCTAGTTGCAGGTATTTCTAGACATTTTTTAAAAAAAATGAACGAATGAATGAAATAATAAGATGACAAATAGGGAAAAAAAATAAGAAGAATGAAAGGTTGCAAGGAGACTGTTAGTAGGAAAGAAGGTCTGGGTTAGTCCAGGGTTTATTACGCATACAGAATATATAGTAAGTTGTGCGAATGATTATAGTTGATAATTTCGTTATGATGTAGTTAGTATGTGCCTTGTCAATGGTTAGATCGCTACACATCTGAATGAACGAATCACTAGATTGTCCAAAGATTCCAAGGGAACCTATTGACAAGTTTACAAATTTAACGTGGCGGTATTTCGATGTTAGGTCATTCATAAGGTAGCGATATTTGGAAAATTTCCTATCAGCGTTATTATCAAGGTTGGTCTCAAAGCCAACGCTCAATTCTAGAACATAGAGAGTATTAGAAGGAGTGGAGATGAGCATGTCAGGATGCAGGTCGTCACCAGTGACGAGAGAAGGGGAAAAATATTGTGGGCGGTCAACATAGAAAGTACAGTGATTTAAATATTGAAATGTTGAGGCCAAGAAGTTTAGTGCAGAGTCATGTCTCCATGTGAAGCGGCCCTCGCTGAGATAAGATCTACAACCTGCAACAACGTGGAGAAGAGACTCTGGCTGGAAGCAAAAGGAACAGCCAGACGTTTGGGAGAGATTCCACAGCTTGAGATTTTTCCGAGTCGCAAGTGTGTTGTTAAGGTACCTGACAGTGAAGTTAAAGATATTTTTGGGTAGTTTACTTTGGGCAGACGACCAGAGAGAATTTACGGTTTTCAAAGAGTGATTCAGGAGGAAAGTAATGAGAAAGCCTTGAGAGGTTAAGTTAGATCCGAGTTTGTCGGTATGGCTCTGACGCACTGCCTTTAATACTTGCTTAGTGTTTCGGTATATATCATATTGTATATTCATGCCGAAACTAGTACTTCTCCACAGGGATTTTATTGCATCGTTCGATGAAGATTTCAAGGTGTAGGACAGTCTGGCATTGTAGGAATTTTACTGAAGGAAGAAGGAGATTCAAACCAAATTGGTTTCGAGGAAGACTAATACCACTGAGGGTGGCGCTAATTGGAAGATCTAACCATTTTCTCACGAATCTTACCACAACGTTGTCGAGATTCTCGATGACCCATGTCTTGGAAAGATTGGCAACAGTTAGATGCCAGGACAGCTTAGAAAGAACGTGCCATTGATAGAGGAGAAGTCTGTTTTTTGGAAGAATGCGTAACACATCGATTAGTTTGAACATGTCGAGAAGAGATGATTCAAGGTGGATTTTGTGCTGATGATTGTCCATTTGGAATTTGAAGAAGCGGCCGAGATGCTTAAAGGATTCACCATTTTGAACTACTCGCAAAAGTTCAGTGTTTATGAAAAGCTTAGGTTGAAATTGTAGAGAGCGGGAAGAAAATTTTTTGATTCCAAAGGTGACGCATTTATCAACCCTAATAATCGTGTTTGCCCATTGGCACCATTTAGTAAAACAGTTTAAAAGGAGTTGATTTTCGATGATAATAATAGTTTTTTTTTTAAAACTTCATTTTGATATATAAGCTAAACACACAAATACAAATCTCTCTAATAATAGGTAATTTGTATTCAGCTGACCTAATTACAGGTATTTCTAGTATGAAAAAAAAATAAAAAAAATAAAGAAAACAAAGAAAAAAAAAATAAGAAGATAAAAAAAGAAAAAGAAAGTAAAAGAAAAAAAAATAACTAAGAAAAAAAAATAAAATAGAAAAAAAATAAGAAAATAAAAAAAGACAAAGAAAGAAAAAGAAAAAAAAAATTTGATAAGAAGAATTAAAGGTTGCAAGGAGACTGTTAGTAGGAAAGAAGATCTGGGTTAGTCCAGGGTGATAATAATAGCGATAATGATAATGATAATATCGTCAGTCGATATCCTTGCGCTGTTATTTCTTTCTTTCAGGAGAAGGAACGCTTACAGATGCTGACGGCTCGGTTTATCAAGGATCTTTCTATAAAAACAGAGGGCACGGACATGGCATCAAAACAACGAGGTATACCTACTTGTGTTATAACGGGAATTCTTAAATAAATCGAAATATCTGCCTTTATTGCATTTCAAATTTTGCTGCTTGGTAGTGGTTCATGAGGCTCATAAGGCAGTGATAATTGGTTCGAGTCCTGCATTTGTTACAATAAAAACACTATCGGTATGGAAGGCAATGGGAAACCAACTCATGAAATCCACCTCCCTTGACAAACTCAGAGCCCTGTTAGTGGCTTCTGGGGGCAGTTTCCCTTTGTTGATATATACATGGAAAAAACAGGCTTTGCTTGTTTACACTTGGCTTCCAGAAACATTTCTTTCAACAAATGTCCAAACTGTAAGAATATATTTGCCTCTTTCACGTAAACATTTCCTTACAATTGAAAGAGCGTTTCAACACGACTTTATCTATTTATATTGGAATGAGAATAGTTTTGATCACGAAGCTAAATCTGAGAGATTTTATTCAGAGATTGTAGGCATGGATAAAGCTTCCCCCGCCCTCAGTTCTTAATTTTTTATGCACATGATTGTGCCTACATGTTATCCCATCATCACTTTATACTTTTTTATATGATTCTACCTAAATGTCAACGGTAGACATTTGGACACTGAGAAGCTTTTTGCTTATCGAGCAGTGTCCAGGTCCTTCCACTCAATGTGACCCAATCTTGTGATTCCTACGCCTGGAATTACAGAGGGATGGCGACTCTCCTCACGCTAAGTGAAAGTTAGCTGGGAGTGGATTCGAACCACTGACCATAGGATCAATGTGCCAGAATCTTACCACATAGCTACCATTCTTCATCGAGTCTTTCCTTCAAATGTACTTTGAGGGAAAAGTGATTGCAGAATCGGTTACGAGCCAATGGGAAATGAATTGAGATCACTTTCGGCGGTCGATGTCCAGGAACACCAACGTGGAGGTTTCTACATTGTCCCCACATAGCTATCATGACCCAGTCCAACGTGCCTGACAGAAAATTGGCAGTGACAACCATCCTACCGTAGAGCTCAGTTTAGTGCCTCTCTTTTAAGGTGCTCCCCACTCTCATTTCCAGTATGGAACTCAACTTTAACTGAATAGATTTAATTTATGAATCAAATAAAAGGCAAAAAACTAGCCAACTAAGGCATGTTATTGCAAATTCTATTAAGAGAAAAGGTCGGGCGATTTTTGCCTTATTGATTACACATACGAAACTCCTTATTCATTGATTGTTGTCTAATAATTTGGCAGCGATGACCAGATCTATGAAGGAGGATGGATATGTGGAACGAAGCAGGGCCACGGTGTTATGAAATACAACGATGGAAGCGTATATGAGGTATTGTACTGAACTATGTAAATTCCATCATATGAGGCAAGGAGTGGTGGGGGGGGGAGGGTATGGTGTTGATACCATTGTACCAATTTACTGTAATTATTTTGTTTTATCCCGGGACGCTAGTCCGCGTATTATGTTTATTACAAATTAATTTCGGACTGGCAACTGGCTTTTAGGCTGGAACCCGGTACGAACCATACGTCTTCTAGAATAGAGAGATTTGCTATGGGAAGGGCTTTAATTTTGGACAATTTTGTGACAGTATATCAAGACAGCATTTTACATCTGGCGAACCTGTTAAATTCAGTATTGGTGTATCGACAAAAGATTTTACTAAGTCAGTACAGCGTTTTGCTAAATCCTAATGCCAAAGTCATTTCTTGCATAGATTGCATAAATGCTAAGAGACGTAGAAACCGGGGGCCACTGGGGACCCCCAAGATTTTGCAGTGAACGAAAAAGTGCTCTTTTTATTGACGAAATGCCCCTCTCATCCAATTTTTTCCCTAGAAGAAATGAGTTTATGTTATCGACAAAGTCCAGTCCAAGCCATTCGTCTCATCAACAATATCCTAATCTCACCAAATCCCTCCAACCTCTTTCCCATTGTCGTTTAGTTGGAGATCTTTCCATCTTTTACAGATACTTTAACGGACATTGTTCTCAGGAGATCAGGGAGATTATTCCAGTTCCTCTGAGGCGTGTCAGGATCACCAGAAGCTCAACTCATTCACACCCTTTCCAAGCTTCAGCCTTCCAATCCATGCGCTTTATGCCACAAATCATCATTCATCCCTAGAAAATGCAATTTTTGGAACATCTTGCCTTCTTCTTGCTTTCCTGAAACTTACAACTTGCCATCTTTAAAATCTAAGATCTGTAAACTTGATCTGATCTCCCTCATCTCTTAGCCTTTCACTTTCTTCTTTCTTCCTCTGTTGGGGCTTTGTATAGGCCACCATGGTATTTCCTCATCATAACTCACTAAATGAAACCTTGCGTAAGGCTTGGGCAAAACTCAGTGAGAAAGGAAATGGTCAGCCCAACTCACAACACACTAGCTCAGGGTGGTACCTCTCTAACAAAGTGCCCCCCCCCCCCAATTTAAGTTTCCAGAATGGGAATTATGCGGCATTTTTGCTTGATTAACTTTCCTCTATGTAAACTTAATTCGATCTTTATCTCCTCTTAGCCTTTCGCTCTCTTCTTTCTTCCATTGTTGGAGCTGTTTATAGGCCACCATGGCATTTCCCCAACATAGTTAACTTAGAGGAAGATAATTGCAATTTATGTGTTTCGTTCACAGGGACAATGGAGAACTGATATGTTCAATGGTGAAGGAAGCTATTATCATAGTTCTGGTGTCACGTATCAAGGTATTTGGGTCAATGGTAGGCCTGAAGGTTCGTGCCTGAGCAAAATCTCAGTTCTTTAGCTCTTAAGTCTAAAAATATGATCAGTTCCAACCTATCCATTTTCCATCAGCTTCACTGTTCAGTCTTTTCCATTGACACCGTGAGTGACAACTGATTGGCAATATATGTACTTACCTCGTCTTTGATTTCATTTTTATTTATTTGACTTTACGATGAAAAACGTTGTCTTCATGATTTTTAATGCGCTGCTGTAGCTGCTAAGGATTGCTAAGGTTTTTCGAACGTGGAGGGGAACTTTCAAACGGAAAAATAGAGATGGTTATATTCAACCATGGCTTCAAGGAAGATTCTCATTTTCACCTAGACGATAAAGGAAACCGAAGTAAAGTTTAAAGCTGTATTCTAGTTCCTCTTCAAAAAATTGCTATCTTCGCCATGATGTCGTGCTAGAATCATTATTCGGTTATTTCAGTGGATGCAACAATGCTGGAAATTGAGAATGGGCCCGAAATTGAAGTGACCCAGGGACAAAGCTTCGACATAAAGATCTCATGCACGAATATTGATGGGGAGAAGTCTATCGGTGAGTTTGTTATTAATTAAATTCAATTTCAGACTCTAAAAAAGCTTACTAATCGAATCGAAGCACAATTATACGGAAATTCTTTATGTGTTACTGGAATTTCATTATGCATTAGCTGCTGAAGCAAAATTTTAAAGGACATGATCTTAAAGAAAGTTGGCTAACAAAAAGAATGTCCTTTCAATATTTGTCTTTGGAGTCTGCAGTATTGAATATATAGTTGGTATATTCATCGTTATTAAAGATCTTTAAGAAGATCCAACCATTTGCATTCCCAGTGCCACACCCAAGCCAGGGTAATCTAGGAAGGTGGTGGGGGTAGTTGAAGCAGCAGTAGGAAGGCCATCCAGCTGTTAAGAACCCACCATGCCAGGGCATGCACGAGGCGTGGGTATAGCTGAACAGCCCATAACACCAGCGGCCCTACCGAAGTTTGATGAAAACCAGAGGAAGAAGGAAAAAAGATCAAAGGATGATTAAGTAGTTTGAAATTCGACTCTAAATCGTAGGCTGAATGCTGGTTTCCTGGATTGTTTACAGAAAAGCTATTCGAGTTCAGCCATCTAAATGGAACCCACCTGGGATTTTTAATTTGGACATGGACTTTCTCATGGCACCCTCAATTCAATCCCCATTTTAAAAAATCAGCGTGCACGCAGATAACACCCCTCTGCGGTATTAAATAGGCTGCAAGCTCTTGTACAGTAATTTTGAAAGTTTTTGATGCGTGAACAGAGTGCTGAATCAAGCAAGTGCGAACGCTTCGAGACATCTTGCTGATATTTTGCACTGCTGCTGAAGCTAATAAGACATGGCTGGACTAAGTGGTGTACTTCAACACCCAGTCTTCGAATCAGTTGAGCAGAACGCAACTGGCAGTGATAACGATGATGAATTTGATTTGCTGATCGACGCTTTAAGCAGCATAGATCGGAAGTTGAACTCTATCGATGTAAATACTCGCCAGTGTGAAGATGAACACCATACGATGGTCAGGGCAGGAAAAGATGTCGTTTTCGTCCATTTGCAAATCAACATATCTTCTATCGAAGACGTTGACACAGTGAGACAAGAATTCACTTGCCAGTTTTTTCTAGGAGTTAGCTGGGAAGAGCCTCAATTAAAGTATAGTACCAAGGATCAAGACGAAATTGAATGGGATAAATGTTGGGATCCGAGAATCTATTTTCAAAATGTTGTCGAGATTATAAATATGACCAGTAGCACTAGGCTGATCAGGCCTCTGTATGATGGAAATCCGAGCGTGCAAGTATCGTATCGCGTGAAAGGAAGATTCAAGACACTGTTTGATTTGAAAGACTTTCCATTTGACAAGCAACGGCTTGAGATACGCATTGTTTCGAAGTGGGCGGACACGGTCGTACAGTTCAAAGAAAGCTCATACAACCCTGGGCATATCAGCTGTAGAAAGTTCCTCTGTGAGCATGAATGGATCCTGTACAAGCATGTAATCAAGACTGAGTCCTGTACAGCAGATGACTGCACCAATGATCACTCTCTCGCGGTGAATCCTAACAGCTCGTCATCAGACGCCCAATGCAGACTTAGGATTTCGGCTGCCAGTGGACCATTTACCCTTGTTAAAAAGGGAATCATAAAGAAGGCATTGAAAGATGAGCGACCCTTGACTTTCTCCGTTTTCACATTTTCTTTCAGCATTCGTAGGAAGTTCTCCTTTTTCATCACCAACGTCGTTGTTCTTCTAGCATTGATAAGCTTCTTAGCTCTCGGTCCATTTTGCGTCCCGCAGAGCGAAATCGGTGACAGACTGAGTATCATATTCACTCTGTTGCTCACAGCAGTGACCTTCAAGTTTGTCGTCTCTCAATCTTTGCCAAAAGTCTCTTACCAAACTCTTCTTGATCAGTATGTCCTATGCTGTATTGTTTACATCTTTGCCGTGTCAGTCATTATCGGGTTGACCACAAAAATAAAGTTTCTTCAAGTCCACGAGCAGATCACTTTTATCATATCATCTTCTCTTTGGCTAGCCATCTCTTTATGGCTTGGGTGTAAATCCGTTTACACAATTAACAGATCAAATGCAAAGATGCGAAAGTTGGAAGGACTTTTTCGCTCACAAAGCGAGCAGTCATCAATGTTTCAAAGCATGGCTGCTACCAACATCAAAGACATTGTTTTGCCTAAGCTGTCACCAGAAACATGCCCACTGCGCATCTCAGAATCAACAGCATCGGCTAATATAGGACAACCGAGCATGTCTCACACCATGATTGGAATTGGCCAGCAATCACTACTGCATCAGAACAATGTGATCGAAAGGAGATCGACGTTAGCAAACGTTCGCATGAAGAACAAGAAGCTGAAACTGAGGGCCAGGCATAAGATGAGAAAAACTGCAGTGCCAGCAAATGTCATTTCAGATAAAAGTGGGCCTAGCCAAAGCAAACCAGCTCCGAGAAACAGGAAAATTTTAGTGTCATCACCTACGTTTTCTTCATCAGGAGAGTCTGAAGGCAATGAGATTGTGTTAACTAGATACGTAGCATCATTTAGTGACGAAGACGAGACTTCAGATAGAAATTCAGAGCCGGCTGGTGCATTCGCAAGTAAGAGTGACGGGAAAGAGGCTGTTAATACGGATAAAATTGAAATGAAAAACATGACAAGTCCATTGAGGCGTGCCTCTGAAATGCAGGGGTGAAAATTTCTTACACTGAACCTTTACAAATTATCCTTCTTTTTCCTTTGCTGCTTGCTTCTTTAGACAAACTCTCTACTTAAGTATTTCGTTTCGCTTTTTTGCTGTAGATTTCATAGTTTTGTAAGTCTGTGGGCATTGTTCAAGGAGAGATTATGACTGGATCTAGATGCTGTATGATGTCATCATAGTTCTACTAGTTCTACTATGCAGATGTTTTGATTGGATCCGGTGCAAGAAGGGTATGTAACTTGCAGACCGGCCGGATGTCCTGAGACCTAGTGTGCTACAAAATCAACGTATGAATTATAAAAAGATTGTTGTAGTAGAGAACGCTATAACTAAACTGGATTAAATTGCACCATTAAGCGGAAGGATCAATAGTTTCGATTTATAGAACTGACAGAATATTTGATCTATCTTACCATAAATGTCACGAACACAGGTTGCTAAAGATGGTATTCTAAAAGCTGATTTCCTGAAAAGTTTCTCAAAGAGTTACCTCCAAAATTTCGGTAGAAAAAGAGCTCCTTTTTTCACGATAAATTGTGGAAGTCAATAAGTATTCGAACAACTCAAAATTCACTCATTTAGAAAAAATGCTCTCTGCAGACTGAACTTTAAATACCGAGTTCAATTCTTAGTATTTCTTGGAAATTTCGACCTTGTCAATTAAATGATCTCTTTTTTTTTCTTAGCAGAATTTCTTATGCCCCTATCTGTTGTACCATTCAATTGATATATATCACAGTTTTTCTCGGTATACATTATTCATCGCCTCATCTCTCTTGTGATGGGTAAATACATTATGATGCACTGGTCCGTTGCAGATAAGTGGGTTAATTTTGAATCAGAAAGGATTTAGACTAGATAGTCTGGAATTCCAATTCCTAAAAAATCCACCGGAAATATTTCTTGCAAGATAATCATCACATCACTTTTCTCTTTTTCTCATTTGCTCTTTGTAACTCAGGATACCTTAGTGAAAATGTGATTCCTCATTGATCCTATGGCCAGTGGTTCGAATCTAACCTTTGCTAAACTTTTACTTAGAGAAAGGAGAGTCAACAGCTCTCTGTAATTCCAGTCGTAGGAATCATGAGGCGTGGTCACATCGAGAGGAAGGACCTGGACACTGCTCGATAAGCAAGAAGCTTCTCAGTGTCAAAGGGTCTGCCCTCGCACACTAGGAAGAAAACATAAAGAAAGCTCCTGATAACAGTTAACATTTACGTGAATACTCGTATTACTTTTTCACACTTGATATGACTTCCCTGGGGAGGCTCCTTTGCTCTGTTAAAAGTGAAGGGCAACCCACGAAGTTGGTTTTATCTAATCAAGGACAGAATTCTCCTCTTCTAGTCTTTTCCACCTTCGAAGCTCAGAGTTTTAGACAATCTCATCCTTGTCTATAAAATGTTTTGATGAATTTTTGAAAATGAACAAGGAACGAAAATAAATGAAATATTGCTGATTTTTCGTTCCGAAATTTTGATCTTATGTTTAAAGAGAGTCTTCTTGTAATTCGATGTTCATTAAGCAAGTTTGCATTGAAATAAAGTTTTATACAGGACAATTTGACCGAAGGGTCTTCTAAAGCAATATATCTCAGTGCATAAAATTGTCGATTTTCAATGGGTATTTTCCCATGTTTAGCAACATGATGTCTCCCAAGAAAGAAAAAGGACGAGGCATCAACTCGAAACATTAACTAATTAGTATTTTTCACTAATATAAATGTGTATTTCTGATACATAAGTGCAATATTTATGATACCAAAAGGTGTAATGCTCATTTTTTTAACATGTTGAGCTAAATTTGACAGATAATCATATAGTGAATGTAAATTTTTGCAAATTTCTACCTTTTATCATCCGCTTTTCCCAGAGAATGGACGAGTGCTTCAAGTGACGGCAGGTTTTCGTTTGCAAAAGGGAGTCACCCCAGTTCCGTCAAAGTCTTTTTCAAATTTGGAAATTTCAAGCGACCAGCAGGATGATATGAATTTAATTTCAACGCCATAGTAAGACTTTCCTTTTTTCAACACACTTCTATGACTGTCGGATAATTTGATCTCTTCTATTATGCTATCGTTAATGATTAACATCAAAATTTATATCTAGTATAGATGTATATATTCATCTGTACATATATGTATCTAAATATGTATGTATACTTACATATATATATATAAATATATAAATATATATATTCAGTTATATTTATATATCACATAGAGGGTGCTATCTTCACCATCATATGGTGCTCTATGTACAAAGTACAAAGCGTTGATAGCAGAAATGCAGAAAAGGAAAAGACCGATTCTCTGTTACTCTGAGTTTCGTGCGAAGGCACTCGTCAGACAGTTATAGACAATCACAATTATAGACATCAAGTCACAGACAGTTATAGTTATAGTCTTTTTTCCTTTTCTGCATTTCTGCTATGTATTTATATATATATATATATATCACATAGAGGGTGCTGTCTTCACCACCATATGGTGCTCTATGTACAAAGTACAGAGCGTTGATAGCAGAAATGCAGAAGAGGAAGAGACCGATTCTCTGTTACTCTGAGTTTCGTGCGAAGGCACTCGTCAGACAGACTATAACTTATATGAGTTATAGTCTGTCTGACGAGTGCCTTCGCACGAAACTCAGAGTAACAGAGAATCGGTCTCTTCCTTTTCTGCATTTCTGCTATATATATATATATATATATATAAATATATATATATATATATATATATATATATATATATATATATATATATATATATATATATATATATATATATATATATATATGTATATGTATTTATATGTATGTATTTATATATATATATATATATATATTCATATGTATATATTTATACTTATATGTATTTATATATATATATATATTTATATGTATAATCATGTCTCTCTCGTCTGACAAGTAAGTAAGTTAATTTCCCTGATCGGTGCAGATACTCAAGTGGTTTGCCTCAATTCGTGAATCCCATTAATGGTGAATGATTATGGTTCTTTGCAACAGGCTCCAATATCGCAATAAATTTGAAAAGTTTAGTTTAAAAGTGCAGAGTACAGCATTATGTATTTACTTAACTGTGTTGCATACTCTATTTCGAGTGTAGCATAAAGCAGAGACAGGGCTCTGGGTTTGTCTAGGGAAATGGATTTTATGAGGTGGTTTTCCCTTCCCTCCTCACAAATGGTATGTTTATTGTGACACTTTTAGGATTTGAACTCACAACCCCTGCGTTATAATCCCGCATGCTTAACCACTACACAACGGCACATGTACATGCTGTAACTATCAATTATTGCTAGTAGAATTCTTTGAAAAGTGATTAATGACATGCATGCAGTCCACTCGTATTAAGAAAAGCAATTTATTGTTAGATACTGCAAGCACCCAGCCAAGTTGAGTATTATTGATCGATTAAATATCTTGACTCTTTTCGTAAATGATTGGATTCGTAATCAAAAGGAAATTCTAATTCCAATTGGGGATGTCCAATTTTCACCTTGCTGCTCTTTTTTAGTGGTTTTGACGTTGAATTGTATCCAATCACGAGGAGATTTAGCTCGGAGCAAGTTCTGGCACTGCAACAACAGCAAAAAGAGCAGCAACAGCAGCAGCAACAGATTTTGTCAGGGCATAGACTTCACAATGAGGCTGCGTCTTTGGGGAATGACAGTTCACCGGTAGTGACAACTGCCCACGGAGAGAAGCAAGCAAATCTCTCCCCCACAGCTGATAGCCAGAATGCCGAAAATGGCCAGAAGAAAGAACAAGAAGGCAGCACACAGCCCACTGAAGTGAGTATTATAATACTACTTTCAACGTAAACAGATGGAAATAACTCCTTTTAGATTTATCCATATTGAATAAGACACCAAATGAATCTGATTCGATCTCTGTCCTCGTTTGCAAATAAGAATGCACGATAAACACGACAGCATTCCTAGAAAGGCCTTTGGGAATTGTGCAAGAGACCAGGAGTCGCATTCCTTAATCGATTGACAGAACTACGCCCATTTAATTGATATCAGTTCATATCAGTCAAATGTATAGACGTTAAGTGTAAGACATTAGCCATCATTTTCAGGAAGATTTGGTTGCTGCAGCAGCAGATAAATCGTTAGAGGCATCAAAAGTGAAATTTCAAGATCAGGCTGAAGAGAGGATATTTTCGTACGATGAAAGTACTGGCGCTGCTGCGCAAATCATAATCGGTGTGTATCAATTATATCATATATGCTTTCTCATTTCAAACAGTGACGCAGATTGTGAGCGTCAAAAAATATGCCTTAATATATTCTCAAAAAATATCCTTTGTTTTGCGCTATAAAGTTTTAATGTATTATAATTATTCACTATTTATTAATTATTAATTATTATGATTATGATTATTAACTTCTTTGCTCATCATGATCAATTATGAATGCCAGTTATAGTCCAATTTCAAGTGCTAACGTTGATTAGATGTCAAGATTTGAACCCTACCGAGCGAATTAATCTTTTTTAGAAGAATTTCACTATCTAAGCTGTAGTTTAATCATCGAGAATGTCAATTGCCACATGTGGAATTTGCTTAAAAGATTGGATCATTTGTTCAAGTCTTCAAAAAACTGCCCTTTGCAGGTCAATCGTTTAGACAAAGGTCTTGATAATCTAGCAAAATGTCGGCCGAATAGTCAGCTTTATGTAGTAGATTGTTTTAAGTGAATCATCTTGGGGAAAGGCCACGGTGGTCTATGCAAAACCTCAGCAAAGGAAGAAAGAAGGGGAAGGTTATTGAGGAGAGGGAGATAAGATCATGTTTATTGATTTTAGATTTGAAAGAGGTAAAGTTGAAGGATTCGGGAAAAGAAGGCAAAGCGTTCTATAAATGGCACGTTCTAAAGATGAATGATGATTTGTATGATAAGGTTGTGGAGTAGGCAGTGAAACTTGGAAAGGTTGTGAGTGGGTCGAGCTGCTGGTGGCTCTTATACGCCTCAGAGGAACAGGAATAGTATCCATGATGCGGATTATTCCTTCAAATTTTCACTCCAGATCCCTCGTCGTCTTCCTTGCTCTCTGTTGTCCTCCATTTCTCCTTGTATTACTGCGTTCACCAAGCCTCGTTTTCAAACAAAATTTCCAGAATACATAAAGTTGATCCTTTTTACCATTTTTATCTCTCTCTCTCTCTCTCTCTCTCTATCTCTCTCTCTCAGGGTCTCTCTCTCAGGATCTCTCTCTTTCTTTCGTTCTCTTTTCCTTTCATTTTACCCCAGCCAACCTTCTTAAGGCCGTCTCAAAATGCCGCAAGCCTTTCCTCGTCCATAATTCTTACTAGCATTTCGTGTTTAAGGATGCGCTTTTGAGATAATATTCAATTCCTTAGGGGACGATGGGCAAGGGATAATGTCGGCTGACGACTCGCAAGGGTTTCTGGTGGAAGCTCGCGATGGACAAGCATCCATGCAAGGAATTTCTTTCCCACCTCTTAACTTGCTGACAGGCAAGGGATCGATGCTCAGATCATCTCCAGAAAGCGAAGGAAGATTGAGCGTCAAGAGGTATTTTTCTATTTTCAACCTAGTTGTTGCAATTTTTCCTAGAAGTTCCCCAAGAATGTTACAATCATTTGCATGTTTTTTGTCTACTGACATTTCTTTCCTTGTTTTTTTTCAAGTGTCTACCGCTTTCAAGTACCTCTCTTAAGACAGATAGATTTTAGAATGTCAGATATGCACATTAAATCAGCTGAATGGCTTGAAGAAACGGGATCAGTGTAGACAAACGTCCTTACTTCCTTCTTGTGTGGACGACATAGAGCGGAGAAATGACTTATACTTTTAACAAAGAGCTGAGTTGAATTTTAAAGCATTGCTAGCAGCGATATTGAGGGTAAAATACAGCCCTCCATTGAAAAAGATTATTCATCTGAGCAAAATGCAATAAAATTGTGCTTTTCTACTCTGTTTAAGTTAATGTAAAGGTTGCAAAAGAACTTTTTTCATTTGCGATCTAAATGTTTTCAATAATGACCAAGTTATATCTTATGTCTCACTCTACGTTCTGAAGCACTCGAGATTCAAAATTCTTTCTCATCTTCAACTTTCTCGGAGCGAAAGCTATCCTGCATTTCTGTGTTCAGAACGTCTCCGGGAAGAGCTTTTGAAAATTGTCCTAGCGGTTTTCAGAACAAAGATCTTAAGTTATTTTGCAACGTATTTGGAGAGAGCATTTATTTCTCATTCATTTCTTATTCCTTATTTGCTCCATTCTTCTATATCATTAGCAGTGTTGTCGAGAAAGAGAAAAGGAAAGGAAGAATGGAACAGCTATCATCCGAAGGAGAAAAGAGTAAAGAAAGCAAAGACCGAGATAACAAGAAGAAGAAGGAGAAGAAGGAGGAAAAGCCTATTGAAGAGAAATATTGTAGACCAGGTCAGTTGGTACTATTTAGTGGTAGAGAAACATCAGCCATCCATCTTTCACTTCAGCTGTGTTTCTTAACAACTTTCTTACTTTTCTTTCTATTTTTATTATATTGCTCCATCATGCTTTCGGTTTGCTTACCGCAATTACTTTGTATAGATCCAATCGACTTAGGGTCAGTTTCATAGCTCCTTTTTGTTCTTCAAAGGAGGGGGGGGGGGCTCATCTTAAAGGTTTCCAGCAAGCCATAGAGTGAAAGCCTGTCAAATATGCAATGCTTTTGTAGAGTTACTTAGCTCTTGTGGTCGGTAGGCTTAACCTACAACCTGGCTTAAGTAAGTGAACAGCTTTCTCCTTTCGATTGGTACCTTGATCTTCTTACTGTATTGTATACTTTTTACCGTATCCAGTCCTCTTAGCGTATTGTCAAATAGAACAACAGTTGTTTTTAGTTTTATTGCGTACATGTGACGAAGTGTTGGTTTTCTCTGCCATCATTCTTTTATGGCTAAATACAATACTTCTGTACAGAATTCCATCTAATCTTGCTGCATTTCCTTTGTAGGGGACTACGTCATCATCGTTCAAGATGTTACAAATCCACCTTTCCTTGACACGTTGCTGGAACCAGCGTATTTGCATGTAAGAATGTTGAGCAAACTGAAGAAGGGAAAAAGCTACAATCGCAAATGACATGTAGGCCGATCGAGACTTCATTTCTGCATTAAGGCCAGTCGGGCTGCAGCTTAAATCTCTTAGGAATTGTAATTGCTTGTCTAAATTCACATTAGATTTTCCAACAAATCATGCTCGAATTTAGTTGCAAGCATGTTTCTATCTGCTGCACATCATCAACAATGATTGGCTCTGTTCCGAGCCGCCGTGGCCCCCATCACCACTAGTCTTCTCCAGTTGTCTCGGTCTTGGCAGCTCTGCACATTTCGACCATTGCTATGCCGCAAATATCTTTCAGGTGGTCGCTCAGTCTGGTTTTCGGTATTCCTCTACCTCTGCTTTCAGGCACCATACCCATCATGAGACTTTTCTCGAGGCAGTCGTGTCTCAAGCTGTGACCGATGAAGGCTAGTTAGCTAGTATTGATGGATCCGAGTTGTCGGCTGTCGAAGTTTATTTTATTGAAGATGGATTCATTCGTTACTTTCTTCGTCCAACTTATTCGGAGAAGTCAACGGTAGCACCATAACTCAAAGTTTTCCAAGCGTTTTTGTCAGACGTTTTGAGCACCCAACACTCAGACCCATAAGTTGCGACAGGGAAAACTAATGAGTCGAGAGGTCTTTTCTTAATTTATGAGGGATCTGCTGTAGAGCAAGCATTAATTTCAAAGTAATAGACGTGTAAGATATATTGTTAATCGTCGGTTTTGCCAAGGGATTCGTTCGTACCTCCTTCAGATAAAATTAAAAGCTAAATCATTCATTCTAAATATAAAACTTCCTTGGTTGTGAATCATTACAGAAATCATCACAACATGACAGTAGAGATGCCAATTCACTTTAAATGCTTTTGATAACGACGTGCTTCCCAAGAAAATATCTCAGATTATTATAGCAGATGTGTCAATTTTTCAAAGCATTGCAAGTAGATCACTTATTAGATAACCCCCCTATGCTGCCGCTCAATTATTGAAAGTCGCCAAGACATGTGCGTCATCGGAGCTACCTTGTTACCAAATCGTTATAAGAAGTTGGAGACAAGTCGTGATTAATCGATTTAGGGATATCTCATAGAATGAAGAATCACAGCTTGTTAGAGGCATTAGGATGCAGCTTCCGTGATAACATTTCATGGATGAGAAACAAGGATATTCTCTTTCAGCTGATCGCTTATTTACAAATCGAAGGAGCAGCCCGTCTGATTCTTTCCGAGCCTGGAATGATGACGTGTTTCTTTCTCCACTCGGAATACACACATCAGCAGACTGAGTGCAAATGCTGGAAAGGGGTATTGGACAAAGCTATAGCACTTCCCACCAGATTACATCAGCGCTTCCCTTCGCCATCCCCTATGACGAATGGAGGGTCCAGGATATAGGCTTCGATCTTGCTTATTACCTGATTTTCAGTCAATATTGTTGTTTATCGCGTAGCTATGGGAGGTAATTGCCGATTCACCGCTCTATACATCTCAAATACCTATAATTAGCCTGAGTTGTTTCCGTGCTGGCTGAAACAGATGATTAAAGAGGACATTATATTAATTCATTCTGATAAAATTGCATTCTTCACATAATACTCCGAGCTCGTTATCTGATCGTGTGCATCAGATTCTGAAGCGTTGACAGCTTCAAGAGGTGGAATAACCAATTGTCGAATCAAGAATTAGGTGTCAGGATAGCTCAGGAATAAGATTCTTGCATATTGATCCTGTGGTCAGTAGTTCGATTCCACATTCAGCTAAGCTTTGATTCAGAGTTAGGAAAATCGCTAGCTCTCTGTAGTTCCAGGCGTATTAATCATGAAATGTTATCACATCGAGAGGAAGGATCCGAATACTGCTCGATAAGCAAAAAGCATCTTAGTGTCCAAAGATCTACCTTTGACATCTAGGTAGAATCATATTGTAGTGACTCAGCTTTCTACCCTCATAAATCTCTATCTATGCCGCCATTACCACCTTGCTTAACAATGCAATTCTATTCATCCAATCAATTGTTATTTCCTGTCATAATTCCCATCAGCTCATCACCTATTCATCTACTTGTGTCATTCACAGCGTCATTCACAACCAACCCTTCCGCTCCTTTTCTTACTCGATGAGTTTGGTAATTTTATCTCTTTTGTTATTCGCCTATATAAACATGTGTTTTATTTCAATAAGTTAGTTAGTCAGTCATTCAAGCACAAGAGCGTTAATCGTCGTCTCTCTGACTCCGTGTTCTCTGCACGTTAAATAAGACTACAAGGCAAGAATCGTCCATTTGGGTTGAATCGAACAGCAGCTTTTTAGGACCAGTTTCATACGCACACCTTGAAACTGGTGTTTCCTAAAATATGCATATAAAAGACTCTGCTTGGCTCTTAAGTGCGTCATTGAAGAACGACTTTGACTTGTGTATAGGTAAATGAGACATCATAATGTCATTATGAAATATTGGCCATTGTAAGGTGTTAAAAGATTCGATTGATGATCTTTTTCAGTTGAGATGCCTGAGAATGCAGCTGTGCTGAGATAACAGTGTCAAATTTGCGTAATCATCTTATTTAATGTACACCAGTGTGAAAAAGCGGTTTTGTTACTTGATGGCGTAAAAAATGACAGTAAATGAGCTAAAATACCGTGAAATTTGATTTTTTGGAAGGAAATAAAAGAGGGCCGTGCTAAGTGAAGTATGTGGCTGCAGAGCAGTTAGCTCTGATGTTCGGCTTCCGACAATTTGCTGATTAAAAATGTCCAAGAATTTAACACTCAACCAAAACAGAGAGGATTGCCAAAGAGGCGTCGGTGATGACAATTTTGGGATACCGGAATCTGTGTTTTGGATCTTGGTTAGCATAGCAACTATTGTGGGCAACACTGCTAGCATCTACAAACTTTTAAGAAGCAAGAGAAGGCGGGCAAACCACAATATCTATCTTGTCTCTTTGCTTGCATCTGATCTACTTATGGGTCTGACAATGCATCCCATCGCTGCAATTTCTGCTAATGCGAAGTCAAAAGAAACCTCTTGCAGAACGATTGAATTAGTTCGTCGATTCGTCTACTGTAACATGTTTATATCCTTGCTTTCATCACTTGCCATAGCTGTCAACCGCTATAAGGCTCTAAAAGCTCGAAATGCAAGATCATTGAACAGGATGCAAGCCAAAAATGCGACAAAATCAAAAACACCATTCATCGTAGTGGCGGCCATCTGGATCTTTACCATCTTCACGGCAGTTCTCTTAATCTTAGCCAACGGAAAATTGGTAAAACTTCTAATACTTGTTCCACTTTTACTTTTCACCGTTGTCATTGTGTATATAATCGTGGCTTTCAAACTCAAGGCGGTTTTCTCGAAGGTTAATCCTGCTTTTTTAAAACGAAGTTCAGAGTACAAAACTCATTTGTTCAGCCTACGGCTTATACAGTTGATATTGCTCATGATGTTGATGACTTCATTACCGGCAATTATTGTTCGCTCAATCGAAACAAGATGGCACGTGAAGCCGTTACTGGTTTCCTTAGCCAACAAAGTTTATCTACTCGGGCCTATGCTTGATCCATTGGGCTACGTATTTGTGAAATGCACTTCAAACTTGCGTAGAAAATAGAGTGGACATGGACTATCTAATGCGTTTAGTATCAAAGTATGCTAAAATTTGTATAGATGGCTTCTGTCTGTTACCAAACGTAAGTGTCGCTAGACGTTGTTGCAATATATCGTAGCTTACCAAACATAGCTCTTGTATTCCCAATTATATGTTGCAACTCTTTCTCAGTCTTTTCATTGTCACCAACGAAACTTCCTAGTAGTGTTCCCAGTAAAATTAGCTCCCGGTTCATCACAATTTCCTTGGGCCAGGTGCAGGGTTGAGTTTCTTTTGATTGGTAAAGACACTCTGTCTTTTTTATATTGATCTTTAGATCGACCTGCGTAGCAATTTGTCAACCTGTAAGTGCATTTATGCAGCGCTATGAGCTATGAGCGTACTGTCACAGCAAGCAACATCACTTCGATCGGGTAGCGGGAGGTTAGAGTATAAACCATGAAGTGTTTAAGATAAGAGAGAACAACCCCATATCTACTTTCAACGTGTTCTCTTCCTGTCATCTCTGAATGGTCTTGGACATGACATTAACATTTATCATGACATTGCCGCACGCAAGGTGGTCCTCCACTGTAAAGCTAACTGCGCTGCATACTCGATTTTGAGCGTAGCACAAACCAGAGACTGGGCTCTGAGTGTTTTCTAGGGCAGTGGATTTTTTGAGGCGGCTTCCCGTTAACTTCATCACCAATTGTGTAATCAGTTCTTCGCCCCTGTGTTATGAGTCCGCAAGCTGAACCGAACCACTACATCGCGGCACTGTACCGTTTCTAGTTACTTTTACTAAAAGAAGACTGGAACCAACGTCGGAAAGGGCGGGAAATTTTTCAACTGACGCCATCTTAGTTGTACCAAAATAGCGGCTTCATTAAAAAGTGAAAAGTCTAAAAGTAAACAAGCGATTGAAATGAATATCAATGGCTTGAATCAGGAGGCTTTTAATGGCAGCACGAAATCTGATCATCTAGAACAGCTTCACAAAATATGCACATTGGCAAGGCAAGATGTGATGAACTTGAGCGAAGAGAAATCTGCATCTGATGAAAGGAAAATTTTTTCTGAGGCCAACAATAATGAACCACAATATCGTACAGCGGTAGCATCGTCGTTGCCTTTTTTGAGGTAAGTTGTTTTCGCAAACTTCATGCTGCAACAAAGCAAAAGCAAGCATGCTCTCTTTTGCTCTCTTTCGTCCAGGTTATGCTATTACATTTGTAATTGAACAAGACTTTGCATATCTGTTGGCGATAGTTCTAAGCCAAAATTAAGCGATTTTACTTGTTTATAGTCTTTCAAAACCTTTGTAGTTGATCAAGAGAAAATTTTTTTCATTCAAGAATAAAACTGGCATAAAGTCTTGGCCATTCGGTTGAGCGATGCAGTTTGCAAACAAATTGATTACCCAACATCTTAGCCATTTTTTCAGCTTGAAATTCAAAGAAAAATTCAGCTTCCATGGAAAATACATTCGGAAAAATCCATTTATAAGTTTTAGGTACTGAAAAGTCACTGTAAATAGCATTAGGATATAATTATTGATAAACTTGTTCAGGATTGAAAGAATTTTGATAGACAAGAGTTCGTCACATATCTAGAAAACAGAAACGGAACAGACGAGTATATCCTCGCATTGCTCCATCCTAAAAATTTATAAATATTCTTTTTCAGGGTTTCGAGAAAAGTTTGCAGAAAGAATGTAGAGCTGAAGAGGTCGTATGAAGAATTATGTGATAATTACATTGACAGAATAATATTTGAAGACAGTTACAATAAAACCGAAAAAGAGTGAGTCAAAACAGTAAATTTCACTGCATATAGTGAAATCCTTCCATTATGAATTTGCCATGATCGCGTAAAATCTTTTGCATTATTGGCTAAGAAAAATGGTTTAAGTTCTTTGAATCAAAATTCCATTTCGAAGGCATATCAGACATTCTGCTTTACTCAAAGTCTTGGGTTCCACCTCTCTAGGCCCTCTACCTGTCCATTAAGCAGCAAGCGATCATGGTACATCAAAAAGGCTTTGGCTCAAGAAGACACGTGAATTTTCAATCTCAAAACACATTGCGATTGAAGGTTATGCAATACAATACAGTAAAGTGTGCTAAAATACGATCTGAAATGATTTCATGCAACGCAATTCAATGAAATAGCATGAAGTAAAGTACTGTACAGCACGCAATGAAATTATATGATCTAGTAATAAAAAAAATAATAATAGTGATAATTATAATGTATCAATATCAATAGAGGTTTCCTGGTCAGCTAAGGATAAGTGTTATAAATCAAGGACCTGTCTAACGAAAAGTAGTAAAAACTATTGTTTACAACATACATATATCTATATAAATATATCTATAAATATATACACTTACCTCACAAAAGTATTGCACCACCTCATGAAAAATGGCGGGGTGGCTCGGGCAGCGGAAGAAAACGAATACAAATTAGACAACTATTTTAGCAGCGAATCATATGCAGGCGGAAATGAGATTTTTACCAATCAAAACACCATCTTTCAAATTGTTGAGAAAAAGATAAATTGTCATTAACAGTGATTGAAATCGTTCTATTGTTAGTATTTTGTTGGGTAACCACGCATTGATTGCACTGCAGCAAATCTTCTTGGAATCGACTCATAAAGTTTTCTAAAAAAATTGTGCCAAACTTCCTCAACTCGATCGATCAACTAATTCTTGGTTGTTGGAGGACCTCTTTCATCGAAATTCAGTTTGTTTTTCATATGCTGCCAAACGTTTTCTGTGATATTCAGATCAGGGCTCTATGCAGGCCAAGGGAGGAGATTGATACCCTTCTGCTTACAATAATCTGTGGGGATGTTGGCTCGATGTGGGGGTGCATTATCTTTCTGGAAGATACATGGCCGATTTTCATCACTACAGATGGCAGAAATGCTTTGGAGGAGGTTTTCATGCAGCAAAGAGACATATTTTTTTGCATTCATTTTCTGGTCACATACCACCGATCTTCCGACGCCATCAGGTCCAATGCACCCCAAAAACATGATGGAGAGGGCATCCTTGAAGGTTGGCTGGAAAAATTCCGGATTTTCCGCCTCAGATGTCATTCGCCAAACCCTTTGTGTTCTAGAATCATTTTTGAGGCCAAATCGACACTCATCAGAAAAACAACATCATTCCAGAACTCAGCTGGCCATTCTCGGAGAGCCCTTGCCCACTGAAAATGATATGCACGGTTCTTTACAGAAATGTACGACTTCCTTTTCCTTTTGAAGCTCTGAAGCCTGCATTTGTGGATACTTTTCTCACCAAAGGAGCACTGGCACTTTGGTAGTGGTGGGACCGTCGTACGTCCGCTACAATGGTCTTCAGTGTGGAAAATCTCAGCCTCCTTGCAACTCTACAAATTGTTCTTTTCCCCCTTTCATCAAATTTGCTTGGAAGCCCTGGTCTGCCCGTTTTGAAACGGAACTAGTTGAAACATTTTTTTTGTAAATTCTTAAGGCAATGGAGTGGTTGCAGCCAATCTGTCTTCCAATTTCACGGTAGGGTAAGCCACTTTCTCGTAAATATTTAACGGCCACTCTTTGCTCAAAGCTCAGTTCCCGAATATTTGCCATTGTTATTTTGTAAAATTTAGAAAAAAGACTTGCAATTAATTTTTTGTTTAATTTCGCGAAATGTATGGCATCAATAAATTTTTTCAACTGTTCCCGCCAAAACTGCCACTTTTTCATAGCACTTACCGTAGCGATTTGAATTTTGGCCTAAGTAAACTATTTTGCAGTGGTGCCGCCATTTTGATAAGGTGGTGCAATATTTTTGTGAGGTAAATGTATATGTATATATGTATATATATATAGTATCCTAGAAATTGAAATTAAAGCCATTACATCTGTAGTTGAATCTTGCAAGTGAGGACTCATTTCCAGTTCAGGTGGCAATATATTGTATATTTGAACACCTTCATAACAAACACTTTTCGATTGGTTTTTGTCGGTATGTGTGGCATCACGAGATGTTATTTGATCAAATGCAAGACAAGATATTGCAATACAATGCAGTGCAAGTGCAATGAATGATATGCAGTACAATTTATCCTTCATCTTTAGCAAACTCAGATGCACAAAGAGCAAGCCAGCTATCTGCATTGGAGACTGCAAGACACCCGTAAGTTTTACAGCTTTGAGGAAATTTGTTGAGGAAATTAAACCTGATAGGCACTTTCCACTCTTCAATATACATATAAGGAAAGATTCACGAAGATAGCGGAGATTTACTTATCTGCACAGGCCGACAACAAGGAGAACTATGAAGCTTCTCATTCAAGCAAAAATTCAAAGAAGAGGATTTATATGACACCTGAGATCGCTGTTCTGCCTCATCCATCTAAAATGCGACCAAGGAAAAGACAAGAGGCCACCGAAAAAGTGAAACTGAAAAGAAAATCCTCGTTTAGTATAAATTCACATTTACAGCAGCTGAAAATGAAATGCCAAAAAGTCCAGAGGTGAATAGTTTTTAAATTAAAGCTTGCCTTTTGAAAGATCTGTCCACTGAATTTAAAGGAAAGCAGCAACCAACCACGTTGTTACCTTTTAAGGAGAGCTGATGTTGATTTGAGAACGTTATTCTTAAAAGATGCTTTCAATACTATAACTTTGTCTTCGGAAAACTTTCTCGTCCGGCCATAAAAGAGAAGATTTTAAGCTTTTTTTGCTTTGTTTTCATTGAAAGATGCAGGAAGAACATGTATTTATGAAAACTTTGCATGAGCCATCAAATGGAGTTCAAATGAAGTTGTAACCCAAAAACTTCATCCTTTATCAATAACAGCAGTCAAAAAATGACGATCATACTCCAGTCAGCTGCTAGAAACTAATAATTTGCTAATTCTTGTCATCAGTAGTATCATATCAACAGCCTAGGTTTGAGGCCAATGGTTTCCCAAAAAGTTAAGAGGATATGCTCTGAATATCCATTTGCTGATGACAAACCATCGTTGAATGAAGAAGAAGGAGATGTATCCAGGGCGCCGATGGACGAAAAGCAGAGTTACATGTCATTGTACGAAAACTATGTAAAGAAAACAAGTCACAGTCCATGGCCAAGCTTTCTAGAAAAAAGTTTTTCCTCATCTCAGGTAAAGAGTCTTGTAGTGGCCTCAGATTTCTTACCCTCATATTCTCTATCTACGCAGTCATTACACCGCTACACCGCTTTGCTTGCATGCGCAATTCTATTCATTCAATCCGTTGTTATTTCGTGTCCTACTTTCCATCAACTCATCACCTGGGGAAAATGCAAAAACCTCCACGTTGGTGTCCCTGGATATCGACCGCTGAGAGTGATCTCCACACATTTTTCGTCTGCTCGTAACCGATTCTGCAACCACTTTCCCTCAAAGCACATCTGAAGGAAAGACTCGATGAAGATCACCTATTCTTAATCGATGAATATGGTAATTTTAGCTCTTTGTTATTTCTCTATATAAACGTGTATTTTATTTCAATAAGTTAGTTAGTCAGTCATTCAAACACAAGAGCGTTAATCTTCGTCTCTCTGACTCCGTGTTCTCTGCACGTTAAATAAGACTACAAGGCAAAAAACGTCCATGTGGGTTGAATCGAATAGCAGCTTTTTAGGACCAGTTTCATACGCACACTTTGAAACTGCTGATTCCTTAAGTCTAATGGCTTCTTTATTCACAGATTTGCACCATTTGCAGATGCCTTCTAAGCAATCTCTAACTTTCAGCTCAGTCAAGCTGCATGGAGTTTTGATCAATTTCTTGCTAATTGAATTTATATTTTTCCTTGAAAGATTCTGGAAAACTGATCGGTCGACTGTTGAACACCCATTTTAATGATAACTGGCATGCTTTATAGACATCCCAAGTTATGCTGTTTTGCATTATAATTCCAACAAACATCGTATTAATTTTTTGAAACCTTGAGATTTTTTATGATGCTTGATACATCGTTTTAGGTGGAAGAAAGACCTTTCATACCGAATCAAGAGGTACATGAAGTAAAATCACCAAAGTATCTCAGGGAAGAGTAAAAACTGACATTCTATATCATGCAATAAAAACCTCTTACATGAATCAATTAATTTCTGCATTTATCATAAGGCAGTTTTCTTTGTACTACATAATCTTGACCTATGACGTAGGTCAATGCTCTCCGATTAGCACTCCTACTCAATGGCTACTATCTTCCCTCTGAGATCCGAAGCAACCATTGGCCACTCTTGATAAAATATTTAATCAAGGCTGTAGTCACTTGGAAACGACATAATTCACAGGACAACAAAGATGACAAGGAAATTACAAAACGCACTGAAGACTAAAAACGCCTTCATGGATAACATGATCTTGGCAGTTTATTACGTCATAAATGAATCTATGATCAGGCATTTTAGTCAAAGCCAAAAGTATGAATGTCTGATGCACTGGTGTATAAGTATGGCTTTGTATATGGATATATGTATGTATGGCTATATACGTATGCGAGTATGTCTTTATACGCATATTGGGGCCGTGGTGTAGTGGTTAAGCGTGCGGACTCATAATGCAGGAGTTGTGAGTTCGAAACCTGCACGAGTTACAACTCCAAGGGTGATGAAGACAACGGAAAATCACCTTATACTTCATATATTCAAACTTCCTTTGGAAAAACTCATAAGCCTTGTCTCTGGTTTCTGCTACGCTCGAAATCGAGTATGTGACGCAGTTTATGAATGTTAGCAACAATGATTCTAATGCATTTTGCTTTTTAGATAAACTTTGTAAATCTTAAATCTATTCAAACAGATTGTACACATTTTCAATTATGCCGAAATTAGCCTTTACATAATTGCACTTCCGTTCATTGCCACATGGGAGGTCTGTCCGTTCTTGGATCCCATCTGCCCCTCCAGTTTGAATTTCATGAAACCACCCCTGCACACGGTACACGTCTGCAAATCAATATCTTCGTCCTTACAAACTTAGTTACTTCTAATTCGGTCTATGCACGTAGCACATATTCGGTTGCTGTTTGCATAAGAGATGTCGGCCCCAATGCGAAGTGCCCTCCAGATTGTCTTCCGGTAAAATTATTCTATTATTCTAAATTATTCTTTAAATTATTTGAAAATATGACATGAAACGAAGTCCCAACAGTTGTCTAAAGAAGCACCTGTTTTGTCAACTTGCTCGATTTTGAATTTGGCTCTACGAATTCGTTGCCGTTGTGGATCGGAATCCAAATTTTCCAACTGCTATAGAACGACGCAGCTATATCAGTTTCCAGACCTCATCAGGTCCTTGTTGTGATAACGTTGTCCATCGGAAACTCTCTATCAATAGCACAAATCCCCAACTGATGTAGACGGTCATCAGGCGCGCAACTATGGAGGGGGTCCGGGGGTCCAGACCCCTACCCTTCCTCTCAAAAGAGCGAAGGTGCCCTTTTCTAGGGCAATGCGAAGTTTCCGTTTTGAAACGAAATGCTTTGATATAGTTGTCAACACTAGGTAAGTGGTTGTTAATGAGTTAAGAAGAAGAAGCGGAAGCAGATTGTGTAATTGAATTGAAAGTAGCGAAATTATGAGAATCCCTGAATGACATCTCCGTCTCTCAATCTGAAGAATATAATTCAAGACTGCGTTGCATATTCGATTTTGAGCATAGCAGAAACCAAAGACAGGGCTCTGAGTTTTTTTCTAGGGAAGTGGAATTCATAAGGTGGCTTCCCGTTGCCTTCCTCACCACCAATGGCGTTTTAAAAGTGAGACATGGAGGTGTAGTGACTCAGCTTTCTTACCCTCATAATTTCTATCTATGCAGTCATTGCCATCTTGCTTAACAACGCAATTCTATTCATTCAATCAATTGTTATTTCCTGTCATAATTTCCATCAGCTCATCACCTATTCATCTACTTGCATCATTACTAACCAACCCTTCCACTCCTATTCTTAATCGATGAATATGGTAATTTTAGCTCTTTGTCATTTCTCTATATAAACATGTATTTTATTTCAATAATTTAGTTAGTCAGTCATTCAAACACAAGAGCGTTAATCGTCGTCTCTCTGACTCCGTGTTCTCTGCACGTTAAATAAGCCAACAAGGCAAAAAACGTCCATGTGGGTTGAATCGAATAGCAGCTTTTTAGACCCAGTTTCATGCGCACACTTTGAAACTGCTGATTCCTAAAGAGGCATCGAGACTGTGTCTACGTCCCTATTAAATAGTATCTCTATTGTGCTCTTTTTTGTTGCCCGCACCCCTGCCCTCTAAAATCAATAGTTGCATTCCTGGTCATGGTGGTGAGCTGTCACCCTCCAGACGAAAGACTTGCTGTCTTCCATTTTCAACACCAGGGCCAACATTGCTTTTGCTTCAAAATGTTCTCCTGCAACGTTGAGAAGTGCAGTTGTATTGCGTCAAACTGCACATGGATGCAAATTTCATGGCACTCAAGGATTAATACAGTAATTGACTGTGTATATGAGAAGTGACAAGATGAAAAACAAAGATGATCGTTGGAAGAAAAGCAAATACCTTGAAAGTCTGCTAGGCAGAGAAGAAGATATTAAAAGAAGAATGGGGCTTGCCATAAGTACATATAACAAGCTCAAAGATGTCCTAGAATAAAAAAAAATTGGAAATATCACCCAAGCAAGAATCTATCGCACAAATGTAGAGAGCATCTTTATGTACAACTCACAACTATGGACGTTAACCAAACAGCTAGAAAATGAAATCGACGTCTTTCAAAGAAAATTAATGAGAAGAATGTTTAACATCAAATGGACGGACAAAGTTACCAATGCACAACTATGCAAAGCATACAAGCTTAAGCCATGGACTCATGCCATCAAAGAGAGAAGGCAAAGATGGTATGGTCATCTGTTAAGACTTCATGAAGATACACCAATAAGAAAAGCTTTGAAAGAATGTGAAAGAAAAGTAAAGAAACCAAAAGGAGGCCAAAAACTGACCTGGATCCAATTGGTGAAGAAAGACCTCAAAGTACTCAATCTCACAGAAGAACAAGCCAAACTGATTGCACAAAATCGTAATACCTGGAGAAATATGATTCAACATACAATGTCTAAACCACTAGACGGAATGTGTTGAAGATGATGATGATGGTATATGAAAAGTATGATACGTCATGTCAATACTTGGTGGCTGCGAAGGAGGAATGAGTAATCTTTTGTTATCAACGTAGAAATCAAATATTTTGATAAGCGAGCGGTGGTGAAGTTGCACTAGTATCCCGTCGAAAAAGTTTAGGTAAGTAAGAACATGCTGTTTTGATTATGAAGCTTCGAAATCTGCATTTCACGTTTGATCGAAACATGCAATTGTTAGTGAAAGAATTATTTCACTTTCATCTCTGTTCATGTTAGTATTTTTCTACTGAACATGAATGGCGAGGGTGGTTACTCATATTAGGCCGCATATTTGAATCGGATGGCGCCCTGTTTGATGGTTTTTCCTTTAATGTTTTGATGAGTAGAGCTCTATCCAGTCGCTATAATTCAACTCGTCTGACACTACATGGCATCCGATAGATGATTCTGTAGAGACAATGCTGTTTTATATGACGAAGAGAGTGGGTTTTCTTATTTTTTGCGAGGGATCCCTCTATATTTGGTGTCTATTTTTCTAGCGGCAGTTGAAGCGTTAAGTAGGTGTTTATCTCAGTAATTTATGCTAAACCACAAGCGAGATATTATGCAATGTTTGGTTTTAAAGGTCAGCCAGTCACGAATGAGAAACCAATCAAATAAGGGTATTTTAAAATCGCGTGAACCATAATGGATCTGGTCCTTCAGCGCTGTGGCCGCAAATTGATATAATAGCTTACGACCATTGGCCTTAATTGATGGCGATAACTAAAATATTACGGATAAAGCCGCTAGAACTGCATGAATTGCTACAAGGCCCGAAATGCGAAGTCCTCAAATAATAGAAATGCTTTCAGGAAGGTTTGAGTGAATCAATTTGCATTGTAACTTGTTGAAAGCGTTGCAATGTCTTACCAGCCTAGGCCACATCAAAGCTCCTTGGGAGCGGTCGCTAACGAGGTCATTACGGCTTTGCAAATTGGCCTCTTTCCACCCGAAGACACCCTATGGACAATTAGCAGTTCAACTGCTTCATAGAAAGCATAACTAGCTCTTCGTTTTGCCCAAATGTTTAATTGTTTAATATGGAAAATAAGTGTTCAGGTAGAGTGTAATCTTAAAACTTCATTTTTTTATTTACATAATTAAACATGAAATACACATCCTGTGTTTTTGAGATTTGCACCTTGCTTGGCCTAATTACAGAGGCTTCCAAAAACGATGAGGATAGTGATATTTCAATTTCAAGGAAAGTTAGATTAGTCAATTTGTAAATCATAATGTTATCAATCAAGGACCTGTAATTTGAAATTGGGGATTTCCACAATATTGTGTAGGATTGCAGCATAATTGGAAATCACCCAGTTCGTATTTGTAGGCAGAAATCAACTAAACAGCATCAGTTTCTTTCTGCATTGTGTTCTGCAACTTTATTTTTTTTGCCAAACTGACTTTGTTAAGTGTATAATTGGACTTACCTTTCCTCTGATGTTGAAAGAAGATTGTTGGAAAACAAAATCCTGGTGCAAATAATGTTTTGTGGTAATATATAATTTATATAGTTTTGTGGCAATTAGTGTACAATTTACTATTATATAACATATACAACTTTGGAAGCCATGTTGAAATTCATTCACAGCGCTTCTAGCATTAGCGATGCAGATCTAGATAACTTAATCTCCTATCTCATCCTTCTCTAGTAACCTGTGTCTTAAACTATTGATCTTTATTAAATGTGTAACTGTGTAACTGGAGAAGATACCAAAATCTATCGACCTTCAATCTATCAACTGAACAGCTCCTTCTGTTTGAATTGTTTTTAGTTTTTAAATACGAATTGTTCAAAAAGTTATGTATCATGTCAGCCAAGAACTCTTAAATACACACAGCTGTTAGTGATGTCTCTTTGTTGCTACAGGCCTGCCATGGCCACAAGTAGCGGAAATGGACTTAAGTAGGAGGAAGGGAGAAGTTAGAAGCTGTGTTGCTAAATGCATTCTTCTAAAGCAGGGGTCCGCAAGCATTCTAGACCACTCAGCCATTTTGGGGAGTCAAGAAGGCGCACTAGGCTGGAGAAAACAAGGTTTCCCAGAAATGATAAATTTATTAAAATTTGCGACATTATCAATTGGGAAAATGTTTCTTTGAGATGGAAGCAATATCAGGATCGACTGATGAAGCGTTCAACAACAGAATGTCATTTAGGTGCTCTTCTGTGAACTGAGACCACAGCTTGTTCTTACAAAATTTCACCTTCAAAAAGAGCTGCTCGCAGGAATGGGTGCTGCCAAACATTGCGATCACGGGGTTGACATGGGCTAGCAATAATGGAAACTGAGAACGTGGCAATTGACAGCGGAAGTCAATGAGAGTGGTGCAAGAAGAAAACCGAGATGGGGGAACGTCAGAAGCTTGCATTTCAACCAACTCCATTTGCACATCAGCGAGAGTGTCGGCGTAGGGAAAGTCAAAAGGAATCGCTGCACTTTGTGCTGTTAATCGTATACCCGGTCACATATTAGAGAATGATAGATAGGCTGCTACAACTGCTACAAGCCAGTTCGGCTGGATGCAGTTGAAAAATCAAGGAGCCGTTAGGCGGGACTGGAATACTAGCTAGGCCGTATCCAGCCTAAAGGCCAGAGTTTGCAGACCCCTGTTCTAAAGGCTTTTGGGTGCATTTGAAGTTCTGAAGACTATACAATAGATATCAACGCCCATGCTACACTTATCAGTGCTCAGACATTGCATTGATTGTCATTTGCTGAACTGAAACAGCGTTGAAAATCTCTGTAAAGTTTGCAATCATTTGCAATGTCTTTCAATATTTTTTAGGATTTTTTAGTATTTATTTTAAGGTCATCAACTGTCTCAAATTTTTTTCCATTTAACTATCACTCAGATTCTTTAAGGTGGAAGCAGATTGTCTCAGGAACAGTTCCTTGTCTTATTTCTGGATATTTATTGGCAGATCTTGGTACTTTGAAGTGAGATTTCCTCGGAGCATATACTGGTGCTTGTTCAGGTATACCGACAAAAATATTACCAAAGCTTCTCTTTTTGCACACCCGGCTGCATTTTTTCAATAACTTAGCAATTTCTAATTGTCTCTCGTGAGGAATTTTTATGGTTGAACCTCTCACAATTGTGTTTCAGTCATGGAAAATTTTCACAGTAAATCCATTGCAGGATATTGCTGCAACCCAAAGATATCATAATGTCTATTGGATCTAGTTGGTTTTATTTTGAACAACTGAGAGCTTCTTCAAGTGATTGATAATTGAGAATTCAAGTTCTCAAAGTTATCCCCATACCCTATGAATGTGAATGTTGTCAGAAAATACCCATTTGGAAAAGAGTCAATTTTGCTTTGAAATCTTAAATGGTTGGCTGATATATTTATTAGAGCCACAAGCCTATGGTTTCAAAAATATTTTGGAAATGCATTCAATTTTCAAGCTAGGTGGAATGTTGAATTTTTCAGGTTTATTGAATTCAAGGCTAGCAGAAAGTATTTTTTACGCTTGTCTGGTTTTTTTTGTGGTTTGAGTGGCCCCACACTGTAATTTTTATGAAAAATATTTTATATTTGGCTGTTGCCATTGACCATTCTATGGGCATCGTTTTTAATGTTTTGCATTGGATTGGTTTTTGAATCCAGCCTGTTGTAGGAAATTTTCATCTTTCAGAGGAATCATGCAAGGAAAAGGCAATATGAAGGCCTGGCTAATTTTTGTAGCCCCATTACTTGTGACTCTTCATATGTGTTTGGCACAAAGTAAGTCATTTTTTGTTATATCAAATTATGTCAATGTTGTTAAATTATGGGAGCATTATTACATTTGCTTTATCCACGCCAACCAACTATATGTGCATAGTGGATACTGAATGAATCTGCGAGCTTAATGATTACAATTAGTTTCTTTTCTCTCTCTGTTGGTCTTTTTACATTTACTCTAAGCTGATTTATTCTGTAGAGTCAATCAGCAACAATTGATCATTCAATTTTCAGGTGACAGCCTCACATCAAGCTTAAAGCTTTCTGCTTCATCTAGCTATGACATTCTTGAGTCATCTTCAACAGTACCTGCCACGATGCATCCGACAATCTCAAGTGGCATGCATCCAGAGACCTCTTCAAGAACTCACGATATGGCTTCTTCCATTGTGCATCCAAGAGGCTCTTCAAGAACTCATGATATGGCATCGTCCAGTATGCACCCAGAAACCTCTTCCAGTGGGCCTGCAAGAGTCCCTAGTAGTAGGCATGCAACTGCACATATGCCGTCCTCTTCACTGCACGAAGATGCACCCTCTTCAGGGAAAATTTTAGCGCATTCTTCGTCCATGGCATCATCTTCTAAACACTCCTCATCTGCATTTTCAAAGCCAGGTTCGCCATTGTCACCATCAGTGACCCCGTCGTCTGCTTCAGCAAGAGATTCCGCATCAACTACTATTTCCATAACAGCGTCGACGGCAGTTCAAGTTCCGACTGTCATGCCTTTGACAGAGCAAGGGTCAAAGAAGTATGTCTTCAGTTTTAAAATAACAAACAGAGTTTGCACGCTAAACATCAGAGAAAACAATGCGAAGAGTACTGAGTACCAGAGCATTGCAACAGTGATTTTGAAGGCAGTGAACGATGCTTTCAAAAGTGATCCATTGTACAGAGGATCCAAGATTTTATACTTTGAATGTGGCAGTGTAATTGCAGCTGTCGAAGTCTCCAAAAATGGAAGTGCAACGAGCAATGTTGGAAAAGAATTGAAGCCTGCTTCCGATTTGGTCAAAACCGGTTCGATTTCTGGCCTGATCTTGGATGCAAGCAGTTTCACTTCCAACCCTACGAAACAATCACCAAATATATTTGTCAAGATGGTAACGAAACTGTCCAACCAACAGTTCTGTATGCACAGAGCCAATTTCAAAGACAGGTTTGCCTCATTCATAGTTGCAACAGATGGGCTATCGGTCATTAGTGCTTCCCAGATCGTTATTTTTGACCATGCTTGCAATGAAGCATCCAAATACGGTGCTGCGAAGGCCTCATTTTACATCACTTCCTCGGCTGGTGATGCTATCAGTCCAGATCAAGAGCTGACTGTACGTTCATACAAACTTATAAAGCAATTCATTGGTGATATCACAACCTGGCGTCTCAGTGCTTCCTTTGATGACAAGGTGGGTGCATGAATGATTTTGGTCGCCTTAAGGGTTGCAGTTTTTATCTAGAGTAGAAATACCTGTTACTGATTATTTCCATTGCGTTTAGCTGTGTATAAGTCACTTAGAGAAGGACAGTTGGCAGGTGGTTAGAGTGCATGTCTGCTATGCGGAGGGTTCAAGGCCCACTCGTCCACGTTTCTCTCGTCCTCTCTCCCTGTCCTCTCAGCACTAAATGTGGGCACCTAGCATAAAGATGGAAGGAAAGTGCAGCAAGGAATGGAACTACCCACCTTACCTTATAGTGCCATGGTTCAAGATGGTACCATTCTAGCAAAGTACCTCCGACGCCCGTATCTAATATGTGACCAGTTATGTTTGAAATCATGGCAAGGTTTGTTTCAGCATCTCCGTGATTTACCACTGTATTTCGATCTCCCATTCTCTAAGCCCATCTGATTCTATTTTGGATTTATTGTTGTTCAAAATGGCACCGTTAATTGTTGCCTCACTTTGCATTGTTCTTTTTATTCAAGGTCGAGTCTGTTGAGTTGGCAGGAAAAGACAAAGTAGAAGAGACCACCTTCGAGGAGCTAACCATTGTACTAATTGGCATGGGAGTGACATTTGGACTTCTCTTGTTAATCATCATCATAATTCTGGTATGAAGCATGTTCTCTCTTTGATGACTGTATGGGACTGCATGGGGACTTCTAAGGGGTACCCCTATCCACGCTACATTACGGTATTGATGGCTGTCTCGCCTAGCCTCCCCCTTAGTGAAGCCATTTAAAAGTCTCTTTTGGAAATGTAACTGATCCCCGACCTCCATACATGACAAAATGCGTTCTTCTGTGATGAGCCCTTGAGTTCACAAGTCATCTGCATTCTCTTTTTTGTAGGTTATAATTCGACTTCGAAGGCGGAAAGTGAAGAATAGGGCTGCAGCTGTGACTATTGAAAACAAATCATATGGAAAGGACAATCCGGAGTACAATCAATCATCGACCCATGGAAGTAATGGAAGAGTTGAGGTTAGTTCAGTTGAAGTTGATGTGATCTCGCATGCGCTTTATATCAGGCGTGGGCAAACTTTTCAGCACCAGGGCCGTAGTCACAAATTTTGAGTTTTAGAGGGCCGCACAGTAAGTTGCCAAGGCTGTTTCAAAATTAGATTTTCACGCAATAAAAATTAAAAATGTGCTTAGATTTTTTGAACACATAATCCATCCTCAGTATGGTAACGCTTAACATGTTTATAATGCTTTTATACGGTATCAAGCGGCTAGAAAACGAGAATAACGGGAGATTTGTTTTTGCTTGATACTAGTTCTTGGCGGGCCACAAAAACACTCGGCAGGCCCCATGTAGCCCGCGGGCCGTACAATGGAGATGTCTAACTATGGTAGCATAGGCGGAGGTAAGCATGACGTAAGCATGACGTAAGAGCACGTTGCATTTAGCCGATAATTGTTGCAAGGATAATCAATGACCAGATTGAATTACTTACGGAACGATCATCTTGATTGGCAGATAAATATTGATGGACATGATTACGAGTATCCTTCAGCCCCTGGTCAGAAGCGAAATATCGAGCCTGCTGCAGATGCGTATCAGGAGCTGCAGCCCCAATCCAAGCAGAAAACCCCGCCCCCGAAGTACCAGACATTATCAGCAGACGAAGAGCTCGGAACAAAGGTGACTGTGGGACCAGAGGACTCAGCGGGATTCAGTTCGGTAACCTCCTGCTAAATTCATTTTTTATGCTACTAGAACCAGCGGTGTACTGTCTTCATGCGTTGCGTGGCTCTTGGTCGTTTCAGTTACGCCGTAAATCAACTTTGCTTGCATTTATATTGCCACGTTTCTCTCTCCTCTTAGCCTTTCGCTTTCGTCTTTCTTCCTTTGTTGGGGCTTTTTATAGGCCACCATGGCCTTTCCTCAACATGGCTCACTAAAAAAAGCAATCATCATTCATCCCAAGAACATGCAGTTTATGGAGCGTCTTGCCTTCTTCTTGCTTTCCTGAATATTACAAATTCCCATCTTTCAAATCTAAGGTCAATAAACTTGATCTAATCTCTCTCTCCTCTTAGCCTTTCGCTTTCTTCTTTCTTCCTTTGTTGGGGCTTTGTACACGGCCTTTCCTTAACATAACTCACTAAAATAAGGAACAGCTATGGTGGATATAGTAAGAAATACTATTGCATAGATTTCTTATGCATTGATAGTTATTGAAAGAAATGGTTCATCATTGGTTGAATTGAGGTATTCATCTTGACTTCTACTTTGCAGCCTGTATTGGCATTTGATCCTGGAGCCAAAGGTCTGACAGTCGCGGAGCTCGCTGAATGGAAGGATAACAATGATCAGATGAAACTTGAATTCGAGGTAGTAATCATAGCATTAAAAACCTTTCTAACTGCGTCACCACGTGAATCGACTTATTCACTTAATTCGAATGTTCACTTGAAGGCCTTTTTCAACACGGAGGTTTCAGTTAAGGTTTCAGTTGAGGCTAAGCAAGAGCGTTATTGTCAAACGGGTTCAGCAAAATTTCCCAAGGTGACTTCGGCTGAAGGAAAAAAGTAGCCATGAAAATAAACCGTCATTCTAAAGCGCGTGTTGTGCTTGGATGCTTGGTTATCGCCAAAGATGTCTATAAGTACAACATGCGGTAGTTCAAGTAGCAAGCTGGCACTGCTAACTTCATGATCAACAACTGAAAATTTTATTAAAAGTTGCTATTATTTTATTCTAAGCTGTTTAAAGATTTTTTGCAACGGTTCATTGTTTCGACTATACTTCATGACCTCTCTCACTCTGGTATTTTCCACCTCACCTTTCTTTTTGAAATCTTCCTTTTTTCAACGGGGTTTTCGCTGTCGACACTTTTCTTTACTCAACCTCTTATGAACATTCGCCGCTAAATGTCGGTATTCTTTCATGATTTTTTAAGAGTTTACGATTAAGGGTGAGTTTGCCAAGAACAGTTGCATTCTTATACACAAGTCCACAAAATTATAGCAGGCATCATGTAACAGCTTGACTTTGACTTTTCACTTTGACCCCAACCAAGCCCTTTTTTATTTTTCTTCCTATTCATTTTGTTGTTCTTTTTATTTTTTGCCTCTTAGGAATTTAGACATGCCCTTGATTGATAACAGCATTTGGTGAACAAGTTCAACCTGTATAAATATGATATTATTATTATCATTATTATCAAGTTTCATTTTCTAGTCTTTGGAGTACGACATGCCATCTTCCAACATGTATCCTTCATCACTACAGGACAAAAATCGAATGCCGAATGTCATTCCAAGTAAGCGTTCTCTCAAAAGCCGCTTTGATTGACGATTTCTGTCAATAAGTTGATCTTGAATCAGGGGAAAATCTATCGCTTTTTGTAATGTAATCAGCAGGGTTAATGATTGATGATCACGATGAACATGATAATGACGATCATGATTCCATTCGTAATTTGCGCTTTGATGTGATTGTTTATAAAGAGAGGTTGCATGTTTCTTGCTAAGATTTCAGTATTCCTGTATCGATTATGTACCAGGAAAGTCTGCATTCTTGCGTCTTGAGAATCAGTCGTGAAGCTTTTCAGGGTGCTGCATTATCTTCTTAAGGTGTATGTTGGTGTTTCATAGCTTGCTGCCAGCGGAAGGCTGACAAATTGACTCCTCATAATTATTCGTTTTAATTAGAATGGAAGACAGTGTTGAAACACGGTATTGTTCTCGGCAGGATCAGCTTTCGGGAAGTTTTTTTCTATAAATGCACCTTCTTAAGCGATGGAGCTATAAATTGTTGGAGGCATATATGTTTCTTTCTCATCTCTCTCTTCTGAATCCTAGTAACTCCTGTTTAGCATTGGTGCCATGGTGCCATGGTTAAGCGTGCGAGCTCGGAACAAATGGGCTGTGAATTCAAATTCTGCACGTGTCGCAATAAAAACAGCATTGGTGAGGGAGACAACGGGAAACCACATCACAAAATCCACTTCCCTAGCAAAAAAGTCAGAGCCCTATCTCTGGGTTCCACAACATTCGCAATCGAGTATGCAACGCAGATGAAGAAAGATATATTCAGACCAATTTTTCCAGTCAATAATCATATCACTTATGAATTGTCAAATTTTTAAAGATGATGCAGTTGCCTTGTTTGCTAACCGTGCTGTCTCTTTGTATCAGGACCTGAAAGCAGAGTCCCACTTTTAAAACAAGGGGATGATTCAGATTCGGATTATATCAATGCAAACTACGTAATGGTACGCCAGTCATCATTTGCGTTTTTCTGACCTTGCAACTTACTGCGCCAAGCTGCACCTCTTTTTTGTATAAGAACACTGAGGCTCGATTAGCCGAAAAAATATGAACAGGGCTAGAACATGCTCAGCTTCAGATGAGAAATTAAAAAAAACCAATTTGCATTTTCAAGTTTATGAGCAAGACAAAAGAACAAAACAAATCTATGCAATTTATACACGTAGCAAAACTTTGCCAATTCTGATCTGTGAAATTTTACTGCAAAATTATGTCCATAAACATTAGCAATCATTGCTTCACTTTTGAAATTCGCCCGGTAAAATGCTTTAGGAACTATGTATAGCATGCAACTTCTCAAATATTTGCAAAAAAAATCACTCTTTAGATAATGTTCTAAAAGAACATTTGAGCCTAAAATGATTAAAAAGTTAAGAACGTTGTGGCTCGGCAAAAAATTATCTGGTTCTTATAAAGAAAAAGAAGTGTATGCGCTTTCCAGGTGTGGAAATAACACCAGAAGGCAACTTGTTTCAGTTTGCGTAAGGAGACAAGCCATCAATGTAAACCAATTCAATTTTTGGTATCCGTTCAATTCAATGGTTGCTGCATCCTGTTACATATTATGCATCATTGTTTCTCTTGTTTATTCCTTTGAAGATGACCAGAAACAGGATTCATTGGTTCATGAAAACTTCAATATTATGAAAAAATTATATGTATAAAAATTATATAAACTTTTTTAAAACATTGATATCATCGTTTCATTGATTCATTTCATTGACTATTGATTCAACCAAAGATTTTCTCATTTTGTCCTATTTTGCTGTGTCATCTTGGCTGCCACTAGTAATATATTCAAGTATTATTCGAGACTAATAATATGACTTTTCCATCTTTGTAGGATAACAATCTGGAAAAGAAATACATCATTACGCAAGGACCTTTGCAGCATACAGTTGATGATTTTTGGCGCATGATAGTCGAGCAGAATGTCCGTGTGGTTGTCATGGTCACACCATTGGCCCAGGAAGGATCTGTAAGTGAACGCGCATCTCCTTTTTCTGTCTCTTCGTACCAACGAGTATAATCCAGGTGGCTGACAACTGTCTCCTGTATTTTCATAGGCCAAAGGTCATTTTCTACGAGTTATAGACCTACTGAGATTTGTGGGAAATGTTTGTCCATAATAATTGGCGACCACCATTGGTAGCACGATTGATTTTTTGAGAATTTCAATGAATTTTTCTTGACATTGCTGTCATTTTTTGACAGGAAAAATGCTCCCAATATTGGCCTCCAGATAGTACCCCAAGGAAATACGGAGAAATCGAAGTGAATCTTAGCAAAAAGGAGCTCAAGCCTGACTTTACTGTCACAACAATGAAACTAACAACCAAGGCAAGTCGATTCAGCATTAGAAATATAATTCTGCACCAAAGAGTGGTATTTGGCAGTCATTCGATAGCGTTGCTTTGGTAGGAACTCAGCAAAATGCTTTCTCAGTGAGTCGAATCCAACCAGAATGGAAACGAATCGAATCATAATTGAACCTTATTTAATCATGATCGAATCAGTTTTGTTAGATGCAAATAAGCTACTCACCTGTCTCTAGAACAGAGACTTGTAACTGTCTGAGGTTCATTGGAAATTTTTAATTCGTTTAACCATACACCCTTAAAATATTTCGCACAAGGTATTGTTTAGAAGATCGATTAGGTACACAGAATTGTAACCCTCCTGCTTGTAGAAATCTTTTTTTACAAAGAACAGGATGGTCTATGACAATTAAATTGAATGACGAATCAATGTGTACTTCATGTCCATTTCATTCAAACTTCATGTTTTGCCATAGTAGTGAATACAAGCCTCGGATTGACGTGTTGCGCCAAAAGTTTTATTGCTAACGAATTTAACCTCTACCCGTCTCTCTTTTATGTCGTCTTCAATCAAGCGAAGTGATGGTCACGTATTTGATCTTTCTAAATCTTTCACGCTAATAGGACCAAGAGCGAGAGGTTGTCTTGTTCAGATACATGACATGGCCTGAAAAGGATGTCCCTGAAAATGTCAAGTCGTTTGTGAATTTCCTTTTGGAGGCGCGTGCGGCCAATAAGGCTATTGGAGACTCAGCGATTGTCATGCACTGCAGGTAAGAACATTTTTCTTTGCATTGACCCCCCCCCCCCCCCGATTGACTTCAGTCGGAAAAAATGTTAAAATCTAACTTTTGTATTTACCGTCACTGGCACAAAATACCCCGTATTTTTAACATATGTGGACTTAATACCTTTTTCTGGCATGGTGCGGTAATGATACGGCATCCGTTACCCGGTGGCAGAATGCTCGCTTCTTGCCCGGTAGATCGGGGTTCGATGTCCGGTCGAGTCATACCAATGACTTGAAAAATGGTACATGCTATTTCCCTGCTTAGCATTGGAGTTAAAAAAACAGTGCTACCAGATGGCCAGCCCCCAACTGTATCATTCCTTGCGCTTGTATAGCCGTGTAGCCCAAAGGCCAATGAAACGGAGACGGGCGCCACCCTTTTCACCAAAAATGGCGAAGGAAGGAACTTTGACTTTTTTGCGGTAATAGTAATTTCTTTGCACAGTTGGTAGGCGACGTTCATGCTTGCGACACGGCTGGTAAAAAGTGAACAAGCTGTCTTTCTCAACCACCACTAAATATATTCCTTTTTTTGTTAAAGGAGCTTTTTAAATATTTTTAACTGTTCAAATGGATGCTGTATTTTTGTTGAATTACAAAGTTTGTCTCTCATTTGTTCATCGCAACTTCTTATTACAGCAGTGGCATTGGAGTGTCTGCCGTCTTTGCAGCGATTTCAAATGGCATAGACAGCCTGAACGACGAAAGAAGTGTTGATATTTACGGCATTGCTAAAGGACTGCGAAAGGACAGAGCTGGTGCTATTCAACACTTTGATCAGTACAAGTTTGTTTACCAGGTAGAAATGCTTATAATCAATTTCAAGAGATTATTTTTACTGGCATTTCAACGTGTTTCAATACTACTTAATATCCTAGCTCAGGGGCTGGCAACTTTTTCAGAACAAAGCCCAGATGCTCAAAATGTAAAATTTGCGAGGCCCAAACACAAAACATTGAAATACAATCTAATCTAGTAACATCGATTATTTTGGTTGATTATTAAGAACAATCAATTAATATCAATCAATAGCCCCGTTGACACTATGATTGTTAACCTGGGTGAACCCACTTTTCGTTTACATTGCATTTCGAAAATCTTACCCAGAAATTCAAAATTTAACCAGATCACAACCCACCTCCAGAGTAGGATTGCATTATCCCAGGCTCAACCCAGGTTAAATTACAGCGCTTACACTGCAAAATTTCTAACCCAGGTTCAGCCCAGGTTGAAAATTGTAGTGAAAGCAGGGCTTACGTTTTTGGGCCAATGGAGGTCCATGAAAATGTTAATGAGACCCACTTGTGAGCCGCGGCCCACTGGCCTTTTCCAATTACGATTTCTATTCATTTGAATGCGGCATTTTGCTATAGCATGCTTTAAAAACTAAGCAGTGATACTACGACGAACGAACGGTAAAGGCACTGTGACCTAATGTGTTCAGATCAGACAGAAAGGACGACAGGTGGCCATATTCTTCAAGCCTTCATATGTTCAGTCTAATCGAAGCCGTGACATCCTAGGGCCCTTCGATTGTTGAATCGCACTCTGGCAATTTATTGGTCTTAATAAATTTCCCCCATCATTTGTTAAACGAAGTTTTTATTCCTTTGTTATTCCAATTGCAGGCGCTGTATGAATACACGCTTAAGATCCAGAGCAATGGGACTCCTTTTGCTAACCAGTCGGTAGGTCTTTTTTTAAAAGAATGGTCAGTTTTCCCGTGTCGTCTTTAGATAATCGCGCGAACCACACAGCGCATCAATGTAGCGGTCTAAAAGAGAGGTATCGTTTTGAAGTCAAGCTTTTGTGCCAAGTATCCATTTTTTCTAGTGTTAATATTGGTGTTGTCGTGGTGTAGCAGTTGAACGTGCAGTTTCATAACAAAGGGGTTGTGGGCTCGAACCCTACACGTATCTCAATAAACACCATTGGCGAGGAAGGCACCGGGAAACCACCTCATAAAGTCCACTTCCCTAGAAAATACTCGGAGCCATGTCTCTGGTTTCTGTTACTCTCAAAATGGAGCATGCGACGTAGTGTGAATATTGAAATGTGATAAATGAATCTTTTTTCAGCGTTTAATAATGAGATATGGGGCTTGGTAGGTTTATCGACATTTGAAATATGTTCACGAGCTTTGAGCCTTTCAATTCGTCTTATTTTCTAGAATGCAACTTCATCGTTTTAAGGAAGTCAAAAGAAACTGGAGTATTTCGAATTTGACACTTCATATTTCTTATCGCCTGCATTCAATGTATACTCATGCTTAATACTTATAGACAATTTTGGGATCAATGTTTAAACAGGATTTATGATCATGTCTAATTGGGACTTTTGCCTTTTGCCTTTTGCCATCTATTTTATTATGCTAACTGGTTTAGCTATGTACTAATTATTTGTTCATTAGCATCAAACATTGGAATCTACATTACTACCTTGTTGAATGCTGCCGAATAATTTCACTCCTACGAGAGCTATCTGCATTTAGATCAGATGGTTTATGAAATAAGAAAATAAGATGCAATGTGTTACGAAGGAAGCATTTTTGAAATCAACGAAAAATATTACCCGATTTCTGGCTACAAAGCTCTCAATCTTGCCATTGGAAATCATTTTGACAGCATTGGGATCCGCAGATGCCTTCTATCCTAATGTATCAAGAACTGAATTTGCGATCAATTTTCAATCGTGTCGCTTTGTATTGGATTTTACATTATCGGCCTCGCATGAAGGACTAGGGCGAATGTTATCCCCAGGCAAGTGACATGTGGTGAGAACTAGATTTCTTCCTCACGAAGAAGGGTCAATGACTTGGCGTAAGACTGTACTTTAGTTGTTTTCCAGAAGAACTAAGTAGCTCTGGATTTAACAATCTTTATTGAATGATATATGTGCTGGCCCACGGAGCAATGATTACGGAATAAATACAAGACGCAGAAATCCAAGTTTCTTGCAGCATATCTGCTCCTTAAAATCTTTTGATTGGTACCAACCTGTCTTCAGATGTTTGTGATATAATGAATCCAACCTCATCAGAAATGTCACCTTTGAACATTTGCCAATATGCCCCTGTCGCTCAGAAATAACAACAAAATGGAACGGTTCTCTGAAAGCAGTTGCCTTGAGTCAACGCTGAGGCTGGCAGCTTTGAAGATGAAACGATGCGTCGAAGTTGAAGTGCGCCGTTTCCACCCATTTTCAATTACAGTGCCGTGTGGAGAATCAAATGTTGCAAGAGGAATATTATCAGATTACTTCAACTGATAATTACCACTTCTAGAAAGAATGTTTCCTCATCGGGCAAGGTTCCAACCGCACTCTTCTAAACAAATCTTCGCCCCGTAAAATAATTTGTTCACTTTTGCACAGAGTTCTTTGAGAAAATGCTGCAAACAGATTTTCCCTGTTTTCAAGTTCAGAGGAGATGCTGTGTGGGAAATGGACCAGGCTACCTTCCAGTTTTTAAAGGAAATGGAAGAGAGACAAATCTACCAAAGGCGATAAACATGGCTTTGTCTTCCAACAATGCAGGCAGGAGGATGGATATTTTATACCCATACTTCTGAAGTTGGTCGTGATAGTGTCATCCGAAAACGAAGCACACCGTAAACTCAAGTTTATAAACACTAATTTCAGGACATTGGGATTCATCATTTTTCGCGGGAAAAATTTCGAGCGAACAAAATTTACCAATACAGTTCATGCTCAGAGATAGTCATGCGCGATAAAAATTTATCCTTGCCGTCATCGAATGTAATTTAGCAAATGATGTAACATTAAACTCTTAATTTGATATTTCAAATGTAAGTGGCAATACAAAACTTCCCCTGAAATTTTGAGAATTTCCAGAACAAGATTCGAGAAATTCAGAAATGCATTTTTATAGATTTGATGCTGCCCACGCTTCCGAAGCTCCTGAAGGGCGTGGTTGCGAAAATGCTGGGTACTTAATCATCAGCCCCCTGTTCAATGTAAATCTACCCCAGTGTGCCGTGGGTTTGTGCCATGGTACAGTCGTGGCGCATAATCCAGGCGTTGAGTTCAAACCCTGCACGTGTCACAATACCATTGGCGAGGAAGGGACCGGGAAACTACCTCAAAATCTACTTCCCTAGAAAAACTCAGACCTGTCTCTTGTTGGTATTTGGCTCTGGGTGGAGCATGCTACGTCACACCTACTGCTACAGGTATCATGTTGCCACTGAAAGTGGCATGTCATCTAGAGGTGCAAGTCATGAGACGAAAACGTACTCGAAATATGGATGTATGGATGGATGGATGTATGCCATATATGCATGCCATGTAATGGCTGTGTATGTATGGTTAAGTATGTATGGCTACGTATGTATGGCTATGTATGTATGGCTACGTATGTATGGCTATGTATGTATGGCTATGCATGTATGGCTACGTATGTATGGCTATGTATGCATGGCTATGTATGTATGTATGGCTATGTATGTATGGCTATGTATGTATGGCTATGTATGTATGGCTATGTATGTATGGGTATGTATGTATGGGTATGTATGTATGGGCATGTATGTATGGGTATGTATGTATGGCTATGTATGTACGGCTATGTATGTATGGCTATGTATGTATGTATGGCTATGTATGTATGGCTATGTATGTATGGCTATGTATGTATGGGTATGTATGTATGGGCATGTATGTATGGGTATGTATGTATGGGTATGTATGTATGGCTATGTATGTACGGCTATGTATGTATGGCTATGTATGTATGGCTATGTATGTATGGGTATGTATGTATGGGTATGTATGTATGGCTACGTATGTATGGCTATGTATGTATGGCTACGTATGAATGGCTAGGTATGTATGGCTACGTATGTATGGCTATGTATGTATGGCTATGTATGTATGGCTATGTATGTATGGCTATGTATGTATGGGTATGTATGTATGGGTATGTATGTATGGGCATGTATGTATGGGTATGTATGTATGGCTATGTATGTACGGCTATGTATGTATGGCTATGTATGTATGTATGGCTATGTATGTATGGCTATGTATGTATGGCTATGTATGTATGGCTATGTATGTATGGGTATGTATGTATGGGCATGTATGTATGGGTATGTATGTATGGGTATGTATGTATGGCTATGTATGTACGGCTATGTATGTATGGCTATGTATGTATGGCTATGTATGTATGGGTATGTATGTATGGGTATGTATGTATGGCTACGTATGTATGGCTATGTATGTATGGCTACGTATGAATGGCTAGGTATGTATGGCTACGTATGTATGGCTATGTATGTATGGCTATGTATGTATGGCTATGTATGTATAGCTTTGTATGTATAGCGACGTATGTATGGCTATGTATGTATGGCTACGTATGTATGGCTATGTATGTATGGCTATGTATGTATGGCTACGTATGTATGGCTATGTATGTATGGCTACGTATGTATGGCTACGTATGTATGGCTATGTATGTATGGCTACGTATGTATGGCTATGTATGTATGGCTATGTATGTATGGCTTTGTATGTATGGCCAAGCGCGCAACTACGGAGGGGGTCCTGGGGGTCTAGATCCTTGCCTCTCTTCTCAGAAGAGCGAAGGTGCCCTTTTCCAGGAAAATGCGAAGCGTCCGTTTAGGATGGAATGATTTATATTGTTTTCAATACTAGGTAAGTGGTTGTTTATGAGTTCAGAATGATAACTGTATCAATGAATTAAAGGTAGCGGAATGATGAAAGTGCATCTGAAGAATATAATTTCACACTATGTCCCTTTAAATGGTATCTCTACTGGCCCCTTTTTTCTAGTACGGACCCCTGCCCTCTAAAATCCCTAGTTTCGTGCCTGATCGCTATGTACGTATAGTTATGTATGCACAGTACTGATAGGAGATCTGTCTGTGATCATCGTTTCACGACCATGTGAAGCTTCTGTCAACATGTATTGTTCAATTGGATCCTTTGATCAACCATTTTAAATCCAATGAAGTTTGTATCATCCAGTTGGTCGCCTTGGCCACCAGATTTTTCCTGCTTTTCGATGGAAAGAGGAAGAACATATCAAATTCACAATAAGCCCCCGCGCCATCATGTGATTAAGGGTATTCAAATCCAACTTGCATCTCACAATTTAGGTCAATCATCCATTGTCGTGGACATAATCAAACCTCGTATAATGCATTCTTATGATACGCGCCGTTGAATTCTTTTCAGCAGAGCTACGTTTTCCTGTAATGGCCAAACTTTTCCGCGTTCGTGCGAGATCTTCTCAATCGACCATGAAGCTGAACTGACAGATTTTGCCTCCTCTCTCGGACAGATGTTATGTGAGTGTTAATGTTTATCTGAATATCACTTTAGTAATAAAGGTTCCCCGGAATTCCGACAATTTGCAGATTAATGGATTCAAGGGGGTTTTTAGAACAAGTCAAAATTTTTTGTTGTTGTTGACACGTCTTAATGGAAATAGTATGAATAAGATGGATGATTGATGCAGGAAGAAAAGCGTCATATGCTATCAGGAAAATGTTTGCAAATCAGATGAAAATCTTGCAACTTGGTAGGATGTTTTGTAACACTTTGAGATATGTCCTTAATGTGCCGTTATTCAAAATTCTTGCTACATGAAGAAAGGGCAGTGTCTCTCGGAACAGTTTCATCCAATTTGACCGCTTCCCTACTTTTCCCTATCCTGTTTCCATTTGAGAATCAAATCTCCTATATACCCTCTTTTTAGAGAGAAAAAACGCCTTCTCCCGTGGTACAGTATTCATCATTGAAATCCTTCCATCTTAGCAGACTTAATTTTGAGCGTGAAAGGTCTTTTTGTTGATACGAACCTGTCAAAGACGTCAATTATGTTTGAATGACAATCAGTTCAGCCACCTCAATGTTTCTCTTAAGTATTCTCCGACTGATTTTGATTCGGGACCTTACCACTCTCCTAACAAAAATCGGACGCTTGGCCTCAAAGGTATTTGCCATGTCTATTATGTGGTGAACAGCTTTCACCATGTGGACAATGTGACTAAGATTATCGCTAAATCATCTCTTGAATATCGCATTTTTATCGGTTCAGCACACACATGCTCCGATAGATGCAGTGTATGATAGCGTATGATATACTTTGAGTTTAAAACAAGAGATACATCACTGACCCGTCTATCTTAACTAATAAAAATGATCTGTGTATGATTTATATGCTTAGTCAGAGGTAACCACGCATAAAAAGCACTTCTGAGGCTTAAGTAATATAATAATAATAGTAGAAATAATATATTGATACAGATCACCAGATTCAGCTTAATAAAGCTACTATCAGTTTGGGACCTGCTAAAGCAAATGTAGAAATATAAGCATTCATTTCAAAGATACGCTAAAACGATCTAGTTAAAATGCTCGCCTAACTTTATTTTTAGGGAAATATATATTTTGAAATATTTTGATGGAAATATGCTGTAAAGCGGTTAAGTTACTTTCTCCACAACCCTGTGCTTTCAGCTTTAATGCCAGATAGAAGTCACTGCTGGCTACACGGCTGAAGGAAATCTATAAGCATGTCCTGTCATGGAACGTAAAGCAGGACAGGCATGCAAAATATCTTGCGCCGAAAGCATGGTGGCAATGAGTCAGGCTGAGACTGCATTAATGAACGGGAATATCATTCAAGTTGTGTTTAGCTTATTCTAAGAGACAGTTTTAGGGAACCACGGTGTTGCACAATGAAATTAAAAATCACTCTAACCAGGTTTTTTGCCGTGCCAAATCTGACATACAAATGCCATAACTATTAACTAAGAAGCGGAACGGGACCGATAGATCTCAACCAGCCCTTCAGACTGTTTGATTAACAATTGTCAATGTCAAGATGAAAGCCTTTCAAGTCTAGTAGGAGCACAAAGTTCGTAACCCAATTGACCGAGTCTTTTGAAGAACTTCAGATCTTACAACTTCTAGAAAACAGCCTTCATGGAAATTCTTGGGTGTCAATTTCTGTGTGATCAAAGCATCGTTGGGTCAGCATTTTTCGCGAACATATCATCGGAATCAGATAGAGATTAAAAACATATAAAACACACATTCACATTAATATATATATATATATATATATATATATATATATATATATATATATATATACATGTATATGCAATGTATTATACTGTATTACACTACATTATACTTTATCTATATTTATATATATATATACCTTTCATTATACTGTATTATACTTTATCTATATTTATATATATACATACTTTATTATACTTCATTATACTGTATTATATGTCTAAATATATACGTGGATACGGGTATGTATGTATGCATATACTGTATTACACTATGTTATGCTGTATCGATATTTATGTATATACTTCCATTTTACTTCATTATACTGTATTATATGTATAAATATATACGTGGATATAGGTATGTACATATGTAGAAACTGTATTAAACATACGTGTTTATATATTATTGCTCAGCTCCATGAGCCACCATTTATAACAAGAAAGGCCTTCTTCTTTTCTAGCTTCGGTGTTGAAATACGTCTTGCTCCCAATTTCGTGCGTTTTACTAGCCATTCTCATAATCGCTATCATCTGGATTATCTACCGAAAGATGGTAGCAAAGAAGAAGCAAAATGAAGCATTTCCAAAGCCGAAGCGAACAATCATCACCCCTCCAGATTTCATGATACCTCATTCGTTGCAAACGCTGACAAAGCAACTACCAGTGCAATCAACGACAAGCAATAATGAAAAACCGCCGTCAAAGAGTAGCTCTTCATCGAACGGAAGAAAAACTGGCATAACCGGAATCAGACCTGTTTTCCCACAAATGAACCCCTCCGAGGTGATATTGCAATGAATTCAATGCATTTAAGTTTGTAAAAATAATGCAAAGTTATTTCTAATTGTGCCTTACACCGTGATTATCTGCAAGAATATTATAAGTTGAATTCTTTCAATTCCTTTTTGTTTGGGGTTATAATCCTGCAGCAGAATAATGAGGCTTTGAAAGGATATTAACCAACTTATTCAGATAATTTTTTCTACTTGTCCGCTTTAAATTGCAAAGCTACCTACACACAAGTGCACCGTAGTCTCTCTATATGTTGCTCCATACTTAAACATAATCTTTCAGCAGGGCTATCTCTCCCATATATATATATATATAGAAATATATATATATATATACATTTTTATATATTTACGCTAAATTTTTGCGCATAATTGGGTGCAACCACGGCCTCATCGCTAAGGCTCAAGAAGAAGAAGAAACATATGTTTATCGGCCACAAAAAGCCGTTTTTGTATTACCCAATCAGTTGACTTAATTTTGTTACAAAATAGTACTTTTCGAAGATTCCCAAATTTCTAAATGAGCAAATTTTGATTTATTTCACCGCCTACTTCACGAACTTCACTGCCTACTTCGCGAAATCTATCTCACAAATCATCATTCATCCCAAGAACATGCAATTCATGGACTTCTTCTTGCTTTCCTGAATCTTACAATTTGCCATCTTTCAAATCTATTGATCTGACCTCTCTCTCCTCTTAGCCTTTCGCTGTCTTCTTTCTTCATTTGTTAAAGCTTTGTATAGGCCACCATGGCCTTTCCCCAACATAGCTCACTATAAAGAAAGCAAAATATATTCGTCGATTGTCATTTAACGTAGCCGTGATTGCAGCTAACCCAATCTGTAGAATAAAAGGTCCGTGTATTACACTCGCATTCCAGGAAGAGGTTCATGTAAACATGAAACGAAGAGGGGCAGCAGGCATACACAATGATCTCGCAGAATGGCATCAATTAGGACTGGAGAAGCGATTCTCACAGCTTAGCATGCTTGAGGTTGACCATGAGAGCTCCATTGCTTCATTTTCAAGCGCTGAAATGGAGAAAAAGGCAAGGTTCTCCACGTCTGACGTCGATAAGCACCCGATACGAAACACCTCTGCGAAGGAGAGACAACGAAGAATCAGTGTTGCGGTATTTCAGACTTTAAAAGCAGAGGGAAAGAAAGGTGTCTCCCATGCTTTGAGCAAAAATTATTTATTCACTTTTTGAGCGATATAAATCTCTGACCATTCATGTTTCAGGAATTTTATGGGGGTGATTCAATTGGATTTCAAGTAAGACCTCTCGATAACCAAACATTGCTGCTAGTGCAATGTTTTAACTCGCTTTTCGCTCAGGTTTCCTTTTTATTTGTCAATGTATACTATCAACGAGGCAATATTTGCCACCAAAACATAGAGGTTATCAGAAAAGGCCCACCAAAGGCAAATATACACTTCTCTCTATTTCGTCGACAATTGTCGGCAATTTTGAGCATGATAGACCAGCATCAGTCAGTAACTTTGCCAATGACCCAGGTTTGGTTGATTAAACCAAGGTTTGAACTCATTTTTCATCCCGTAAAGACTGACATTATCACCAATCATATAGAATGGTTGCGTGGGTATCTACTTTGAGTACCATTAAAGGAAGTAATTAAACGACGATCGCAATGCTATTAAGCAGTTTTGGCTTGTTAATTAACATTGACTTCTCCTCATGAAATACGATAGTCTATTTCATATTTCAATTTGATAACAAGCATTTGATGTGTGGTATCAGAATGGCAAACAGTATCAGGCTGTAGCATTAAGTTCGGTAAATGCTTTTACCAACACTCACCAGATTGATATACTGAATGGAGAGGGGAATTGACCCAGAGATCACCCAAGTGGGGAGTCGTTGTAGAGAATACTTTCCGATGAAGCTGGGATTTCAAGAGAGCATTGATACATTGTAGTTAGATTTAAGATGGTTAATATTGAATGATTCAATCATCATCATCATGGGCCAGGTTTCTTCATCGATCCTGCCCGAATTTGCATAGCTACACCGAGCCTTCCAGATTTTCCGGTCTCTCATGGTATTTGGTAGATCCTCGACAGCCAAGTTCGTGTCTTCGAGTCTAAGGGCGTATGATCCCGCAACGAGACATCGGCCGTCATGCACGAGGCGGCGAGATCCTTCAAGGCAGACGAACTCAACCAGGAGTCAATGGCACTCGCCCCTGACTGCCGTAGCGAAGTGTCCGGGTTCACAGGTTTAGAAAAATTTGCATGACTACAACAATGAATGATTCAGACCGAGCCAAATATTGCCGATTTTCTTGCATATGACGTAACACGATGAGAATGAAATCGGAGCCCAGCCCACCTTCCGCAGGACTAAGCACTGCGCCCAATCTGAGTAGCGACAAACTGACCATCTAGATAAACCGAGTTTAGGTGTAGGAATATATCCGATTAAAAAGGTAAAAGAAATTGAGGTAGATACCGCGTGAATTTCGACCAGTGTTAACTGAATTCATCCAGAGCCGTTTGGTCTTTCCTATATCTAAATTTCATTTATATAATTCATTTGACAATTGATATTCACAGCTGGAGTATTCTCGGAAATATCAAGAAGAATTTCGTTGTTGATTCTACACTTCTTCTTTTATAAAAGCTTGCAGACTGTACAGTTGCTTGTTTTACTGTTGCAGTTTCTCTTTCGAAGCACACGTCCCTACAAGACGTAGGAGAAAGCGAGGCATTGGCGGCTGCGTTGGAAGCTGTTCACACAGAGCCTTCGTCATCTGTGGCGGAAGACGTCGAGCTGAGTGGAGATAGCGACAGCGAAACTGCCAATGTCACCGAAGATGGGGCTTTGATTGCAAAGAGGCGTGTAGCAGGTCGCAGAGGGAAAGAAAAGAAAAGATACGTCAAGACTGGGAAAGTATGTTTTTCTACGCAATATTTCCAAGAGAAAAAGAAGCTTGAGATAATGGTACTAAGAGCGTTTGATTTGGGGAAACGAAAGGAACATAATGAACTTAGTCCCTTCGTAAGACTGTACCTTTTACCAGGAAAAAGGCAGAAACAGCATACTAGGGTAAAGCGACGAACAAAAGAGCCGTATTTCAACGAGAAGAGAGTCTTTTACGACCTTTCAGAGGAAGACATGGCTTCGAATCGACTCAAATTGAAAGTTTACAGTAGAGAAACTATTGCAAAGAACGAATTACTCGGTGAAACAGAAATCGCATTGAGTTCCCTGAGGCTGAAGGAAAAGGACTCATTCAGTCTGGATTTATTTCTTGCCAAACAGCAGGTTTGTTATGCATTTAAATCGCTTCACGAGAATAATTTAGTAAAAGCAGGTCGCTCTTCATCCAGAACGTTGGAACGAGGCCATAGTTAAACTCCCTCCTGGAAAACGATTTGGTGAAATCTCGTGGGACTTTTGTATTGTATTTGCTGGGTTTTTTAAACAATGGTTGTTCAGTTGAATTTGGATGAAGGTGTTGATTAAACTCTGAACTGTTATTTGAGTGAGATGAACTGTTTTCAAGGAAGAACAAACAGCTTATTGTTATGTAACAAACAGTTTATTGATGTATGAGGATAGAACTAGACTGTCTTTGGCAATGAATGAGGTTTTTGATAAAACGTTGACAGATTTCAACATTCCACTCGAAGGAGTTGGTTATCAATCTGAACAACGGCCACAGCATTTCTATAGAATGTTCCTGTTCTTGTTCGGCAAGTCTTGCGGTGTTCTTGTTTGCCAGCCAAGAACTGCACTAAAGCTTGCTGTGGACTTCATCAAATGCAGTGTTATACTTAAGTTGCTAAGAACTCACTGGGATAGTAGTATTCTTTTGAAACAGTATTTTTCTAGCAAGATTATGTCATCTGTATGGCCTTCTCAGTTGCGAGCTTAGCAGAAAAAGAGTCAGTGCGCCAAGTTCTTTCTAGGGAAATGGACTTTATTATTAGGGGGGTCTCGCCTCCATCATCAATAATGTTCGTAATGTGACACGTGCAGGATTCGAACTCACAACCCCTGCTTTGTGAGCTGAACCACTGTATCATGGCACCAATATTTCACCTACGAGTTGAAAAGTATGAAACGAACTTCTTACGCTATGCTTTAACTCAAATCTATAAAGAGCATTCAACACGATACTTTCATAGCATGATAGATGTGATTCAAAATTCAAATTTAGATGGGTCAATGAAAGGCGTGGAAAGATAAATGTATCAATAAAGGTTTTTTCTATCTCAATTTTTTTGGCAGCGACATCCTTGGGACATTTATTGCTTGTATTTCTTATCTGTGAGAAGAGTTAACAGCATCTCGGTGCATCTGCAAGGCCTATCTTCAACTATACCTTTGAATTTCAGTCAAGCACCCAGATATTGATATCGTTATCTCACAATGCAGCCAGTTCCCAGCTAGAGGTTATGATTCACAAAGCGCGAATGCTACCAAAACTAAGCACAATCGGATATCCAGGTAAAGAAATGCTATTCTAGTGGCGAGAAAAACTCTGTCAGTCTTTCTCGCTCAGAAGTCACTATTTGAATGATTTTAGAGATTGAAAGTCCGATTTATTTTGAGTATCTAAAAAAATTATCCGGTACTATTTTGTTGCGTGTTTGCCTGTTGGTGTTACGTGGTGCTTCTTGGAATAAGCAATATTTTTGATTTTCTGAGCCCTACGGCTACAACTGTGATGTAAATTGCATAATTTTCTTATCAACTGGTAAGGCCTATTGGGTAGTGGGGCCAGAACCTAGTTGATTCGGTTGCCTTTCTCTGCGAACGCACTGAAATGCAAGAAACACACGCGAACTCAGTGGCGATTTTCAGACAGACAAGATGTTAAACTTTCTGACTTCTGTTGGAGATTTTTTACAAATTCAATCACATGCGCGATCTACTGTATACTCACACATGCAATATAATTTCGGTAATTCAATCATTTTTTATCCATGACTTAGTTTTTCCAATTCAGAACATATAATTCGATTGTGTTGAGCATAGAATATACCATACCCTTCAAATAACTAAATGCCGTTCGGATGATGCATTCTGGTAAGATTATGAATGGCACAACACTACTGATGCCGTCATAGAACTATCGACTAAATTTCAACTTATATTTTTCAATTTATATATCTTTTATATTCCATTATAGATACGTACTGCAGATTATACCTCTGTCAAGAAGACGGCTGGAAGAAGTGCGAGACGAAAATTAGAAGAAATTCGCGGAATCCAGTGTGGGATGAAAAGCATTTATTTGACGTCATAACTAGCAGTAGCAACCCATTGCACACGCTGTCGCTCGTCATTTCATTGATTAGCCACAGCATCATGGGGAAGGATGAGATTATAGGCCACGTAATATTCAATCTCGATTCGTCTCAGTTTTCAGCAGTTGAACATTGGAGGCAGGTGAACGACTGCCCGCACGAGTCATTCACGATCTGGCATACCTTACTGGAGCCAGAGGAACTTTGAATTCATTCTCAGTTGATCATCTTCAGAAAACTCTTGGATACGGCGTGTTGGAAACTGCGCGCTCACCTTGTCACCCACAGCATACGCAATGCTCTTCTTAACCATGGTTCTGTATATTTCTCATTTGTATTGGCATTTAAAATGGCTGAATTTTGCATTTGGAAAAAATACGTTAGCTTTTTACAGTAACAATCTCAAGCTTTACTTGTCTAGTCACTGCTCGCAGCGTTCACCATACGTCATGCATGATGGCGTGAGGCCGGTTTGAAAAGTGATCAAGGGCCTACACGATACATCATATCTTGAAAAACCCTCGCCGTGCGTAGTCCTAATGCACTTACTTTATCCCACAAATCATCTTTCATCCCTAGAATTTGCAATTTATGGAACGTCTTGCCTTCTTCTTCCTTTCCTGAATCTGAATCATTTGATTTTCCTTCGGACCTTAGGCCTGGCCTAAATATTCTCTTAAATTCTGCTTTGAATCTAAAAATGATCTCATAGCTCCCGGCAGGACGCTTTTCTTGATGTTCTTCCACGAAACGAGACATTAGCGAGGATATTCCTTAAACCTCGAATAAATTACGTAAAAAGATCTAAAGAATTCTCCAACCATATTCATCAGACTATGTTTTTCCCAATCGAGCTGTTAAAGACCTTGTGAAGATGTTTGTGTCCATAATGTCGATCTCAAAATGGAAGAACAGATCTCAGTTCTAATTTCCGGCTTGTTGATAGCGAATACAAAATGATGCTTCATTTTTGAGAACTTGTTCCTAGCGAAATGCGCCAATCCATACGAAAGCTTAATGATGAAAAAACACTCATTTTATATCCATGATCTACGTTTCATTTACATAAGTTGATAAATAGCTACATTTTTATGCCTATTTTTTTTTACATATTTCATATGATAAAACTATAAAGCTAATAAACAAAGTAATTTTTCAAAACAGTTCAGAGCATATTTTTCTAATTTTGGCTAAAACAAAACCTACTCAAATACCGCCAAACCAGTTAGTTTCATTTCATACAAATACGGTCAACTTTACAGAAACTTGGGGCTGATTTGAGGATTAAAAATTGTCAGAATGATGCGTCTTGTTGCTTTGGCTGATAAAGAGACAGCCAGAAGTTGATCATCCCACACTGAACGCTGAATACTGATTTCTTCTTTCTTTTGAATCGAGTAGAATTTACTTGTGACTGATGAATATAGCTAGTCTCATTTGATCTGAGAACAGCCGGCCACAACGACAATCATAGTTTGAATTTAATAGTAACCATATAAAAAGCGTAACGGATTCAATATGAAAGATTTAAACACAACGGAGTCTTTAAAATGCATGCAGAATAGCAAAGAATCAGCGAAGATTCCGGCTGCAATAGCGAGGAGAATGTCTATCCCTGTCTGATCAAAAGATTTCCTCTAATGATGGCTTCCTCTGTATCAGATCATGGGCCTGAATGGGAAGATGAATTATGAAAGAAATTGAAACGCACACTGAACATCAGTTAGGTTAGGAGAAAAGTTGAAGTAGTACGGCCACTCGGAATAACACCAAGAGGAACCGTGACCATTGTCATGAACAAACGTTTTGATTCATCTGATAGTCGGCATGATACAACCCGAGCTCCACTTTAAATTGCGACTCGAAACATTCTTTCTTTTGTTTATTACAATTGATGACCCAGAAAACGATACTTACCCTTTTGAATTCGGATTTGATTTTGCTGAACATGTTCCAGTCGTAAACGGATCTTGCTGTGTTCGTCAAATCAAATGGTTCTATTGGAAATAAAATCAACATCGGTCTTTTTGACAGAGAAAACCACGTAGGAACTGACAATCTTTTAACACACTATCTATTTTCTTGACCTAATTTTATCTTATACTATCTAACCAGGGTAGAGTAGACAGTTAGTACTGATTTATGCACTGCCCTGCAAAATAATACCAAAATGTATAACCTAGTTAAATTCATAGCAAAATAAGAAGTACAATGAAAATAAATGAATTAATAAATAAATCAAATACAATAATACAAGCACGAAAAGAAAATTGACATTTTGCGCTAATTTTGTATGAAGCTTTGAACTGATTTAGAGCTTCTACATTTTTACCTCAACACTTAGATTGTCATACAGTCGTGCTCCACTATAAGAAACATCTCTTATAGACCACTGGAAGTTTTTAAGGGGGGAAGTTTAACGTTTCTTGACGCTATTAAACAGGCAACAAGTTTCAAGATAAAAGCAAACAAGTTGGCATTTGGCTGAACAATCTTCCATGCAAATCAGAAGACATGGCCAAGTACATTAGCCAGGCATTTCAGGCTTATTTGAAAAGACGCAAATTTCGTCTTGTCACATTTAAAAATTCAGGCAGGCATACGTTGGGATAAACTTGTAAATGAATTTTCTAGAAAGAATAAGGCTTTAAGGCACTTGGGCCATCTCTTTAGGCATTAAATGTAAAGCATAGCGAATGTTTAGCTACTAATGAGTTCAAATGCATGGTCTCGTTCAGCCCTGATGGTCTTATTGATTCCTAACTGCTACATTATGGTTTACGATAGAGATAACAAAAAGGCATTTAAATTGGGTCACGTATCCACACGGTGCAAAACCCTGTGACGACGTCAAGCTCTGTGGGGACACAACTCGATTGGTTACTCACCTTCGATAAAAATGGGTTTTTCCCTGGCTCCTGGGCTCAAGGACTTGGGTGTCGCTCTTCCTAAACGTACGCTGACAGCGAGGAAATCCCACCTGAGACAACAGCATCAGTTAGAAATCAATGACAATAATATCAAATACGATAATCTTTGTTCATCGTGGGTAGCGCCTGTTAAATTTCCGGGTATTTTTCATCGAGCAATAAAAAAAGGATGGGGGAGGATTATACCATTAAAGAGGAGGATTTCGTTAGATTTAATATTTGGCCCGCATGAATCTGTCTTCTTGTGAAAAATAGCACTTCTTTTTAGTGAGCTATGTTGAGGAAAGGCCATGGTGGCCTATTAAAAAAAGCCCCAACAAAGGAAGAAAGAAGAAAGCGAAAGGCTAAGAGGATAGAGAGATCAGACCAAGTTTATTGATCTTAGATTTGAAAGATCGCAAGTTTTAAGATCCAGGAAAGCAAGAAGAAGGCAAGACGGTCCATAAATTGCATGTACTAGGGATGAATGATGATTTGTGGGGTAGCACTGTAACTAACGAAGAGAAGGGAGAGTTCTTGATGCAAAAACGATGGGGTCGAAAGCAATCATCTTTCTGAAAAAAACTAAGAATTGCACAGAAACAGAGGATCCCAAAACAGGAGAATAACGAAGGCCAATGTACCTGAACGTATTTGAATAATACTCCATAAATCCCTGGAGCAATTCAGCAACAGACTGCTGGTTTGATGATCTGATGAGAAACAAAATGACATCGTATTAACTATGTGCATATACTTTTCCTACCAAAATGGGGTCCTTCAGGCTGAATTCTTCGCTTCTTTCGCCCCCCTCCCTGGGTAAGTAACCATGGGAAAAAAAGGACGAAGTCTCTTTTGAAAAAGAATGCCAGGGGCAAATCATCTGAATATTTATCTTCATGACAACTTGGTCCGGTTATTTATGATCCAATGGCTTTGCTGCTACCCCCTTGCTTAAGTGACGTTTTACGACACGCAGATGACAACCTGGTTCTATTCCATCCCGGGAACAATACAGAAGATTTATACCGTTTGCAAATCGACAAACGGTATGGAATTCATACTTAACGGTAAAGTAAAAACAGACTGTCCCGTATTGAATCTACATTTACATTTACTACAAATCAAAGTCAAAACAAGGAAAGTAGATTCAGCCAAAATGAATCAAAAATAGGTTCAAGAATGAAATTCGTCATAGTGATTATTATTATTTGGAGAAATATGAAATTGAATTGGACGAATTATTCCCATTATATCTTTGAATTGTATCTTTCTAGATAACCACTAAAATTGAATTTCTTTCAATTAACTGTAGATATCAAATAACTTCTTCCTTTATCTTTTACTTTGCTCTACTCTATTAAACGTTTATAATAGCTTTAAGTAGTTGAAGGGGCCAATGCAGAAACCTCCACGTTGGTGTCCCTTGATATCGACCGCCAAAAGAGATCTCGACTCATTATTGTCGGCTCATAACCGATTCTGCAACCACTTTCCTCAAAGCACATTTGAAGGAAAGACTCGATGAAGAAGTAGTTGAAGTGCTTTAACCAAGAGAATAGGAATAGTGAAGATAATACCTGTTACAAGGAATCAGGTCTGCAGGATCAAACATCGGCAAATGATCAAGATTTAAATCTTGTCTGAAATAGTCCTGAAAAGAATAAAACAACATATCAATATAAAATGTATATAAAACGTAACTTAGCTAAAATCGAAACGTTGGTAAAAACATAAAAAATCGACAAGATAAGGTCTGCTGGATACTGGGAAAAAAGTGATCAAATTTGAACAATGCTATTCCAGAGAAAAAGCACTGGGTAGGTGAGAGAAACAGAAGAATACAAGACGAGAGGAAACAAGATTGAAGACAAGAGTTACGTAAAAAAAGGCTAGGTTTAGTAACTAGGGTGATAGTATAAGAAGTTCAAAGTATAATTTTGACGTATGACACTAATTCATTAATTGTTTGTGTTTCTCATTAAGCTGAGCACAGCAGGAGAGATACACACGGTATTTTTAATTCATTTTGAGTTGATGTTAGAATCAGAATAAATCAGCAAGAAACACAATAAATAATTTCCGAAACTATCTAGCTTACAGGATATTGCTGCTGAAGTGATGGAATGACTGGATTCTTGGTTCCCGCTTAAACGAAGGAAATGGCATCAAAGAAGCAGTTTTAACAAATAGATCGAACACGCAAAAAGCAAAATGGAATCCCAGAGGTAAGAGAAAAAACATGCTATGAAAAGAAAGAATGAACTGCGTAAAAAAGTAGCGAAAAACAAAAAATACCTTGTAGATAATGAATCACCATAAGTACCAGTGAATAGCTGGATAGTGTGCCTTGACGTGCATCGTTTATTCCCCTTGAGCTGGCCCATTTCTTGACGATGACTACCAAGGGCCGGACTCTGTGATCCACTACGAGCAAGGTGAAGGATTGACAAATGAAAAAGCTTTGGGAAGGATTTGTGAAACAACTAAATGTACTCGTTGGAGATACGAATTATTTCTTCAGTTGAAATCCAGTAAGAAATTAATGAGATATCTTCAGCGTAGCATCGTCTCACTTCTCGTCAAGTTTCTCGTTTAGTTTCTCGTCTTGGTTCTCGTCTTGTTTCTCGCATTGTTTTTACTCTCGTTTCGTTTCGTTTCGTTTCGTTTCGTTTCGCTTCGTTTCGCTTCGTTTCGTTCCGTTTCTTCTTGTATTGTCTCGTCTCGTCGATGGAGTCATCCACCTAAGCGAACAGAACAATCCCGATCCGATTCCACCAAAGGAAATGGGACAGACTTTCTCGCTGTTCACCTAACGTCGACATTGGGCTACTCGGATCCAGTTGTCCTTTTCATCATATTGATACAATATCAACAATATCATATAGATGTGACCCGTTATAGAATCAAGCGATTGGGATGTCCTTTTTCACAACTTTGAGATCTTACAGCGGACATGCCAAGAACCTACGCCACTACAATAGGGAGCATACAGAGTGTTACAGACAAACTGATATTCCAGATATCCTAACTGTAGACACGATTTGTGCAGAATCGAGGCTTTACTTTTACACATAAGAGGCTACCTTGTAAAAGAGTCCGCCATGAAAAGGAGGGTTTAAGCCAGCACTTGCCAATGGATCAGCATGCAACGCCAAAAGCCAAACAATAGAAGCGTAAATTGAATTAACTGGATTCAAAAATTGAGGCTATAAAATTGTTCGTGAAAAATTGAAAAATAAAAATAGTTTTTACCTCGAGAATAAGTACGCAGCAAATGAGTATTGCGAATTCCCTTTGAAACAAAATGATTAATAATACCTTCAAAACATACTTGTGTGCATCATCTCAGACTACGAAACTAGACTGAAACCAAACGGTGATGCGAATTCAAAACATTTCAGTAGATTTTAAAGATTCTGATTCTGAATAACATGGAAAAGATGACAAATGATTCCATAGTTCAAAAAGAAATAATGACTGCAGCTTCTACAGAAGATATTGTCTTAGACAGCTTATGGTAAGTACTAGATCTATTTTCTATCTCTAACTAAAACTTTCAGCAAAGATATCATAGTGTTATTATCAATAAATCTCTATTTTGTATGTCAGACAGGAAAGGCAAGAGCATCCAACAGCAGAACTGCATACACTTTCTTCAGAAAAAATGTTCTAGAAAATTTTGAAGCAATCAGAAGAAAAGGCGTCAATGACCTATCACTGCTACGGCTATAGTTAGTTAAAGTTGAAATCGCTTGACAAACAAATTAAAAATGACAGGTAATGCTTACCACAGAATTATTTATATTCACATCACATTGACAGCAACTGAAAAATAATGTATTCAAAAATCAAGTTTCAGAAGACGTCGGCAAGTAAGGAATTTTTAGGATGTTTTAAGTGCAAAAGTATTTTGAACAGCATTCGAGGTAATATGACTTACAGGTTGTAAAGAAAAAACAAGAAGAAAGCAAGAAATTTACGAGATGACGGAATAAATGTGTCATTGTCTTGTGAGGCAGATGGCAAAGACATTCTAAAAAAGTGATCGATCACAAGAGTACATGGGAGGAGAAAATAAACCAACCAAAGTTGATTATGAGGGAAGATAAGTTCACCGAAAAAACGTAGAATGAGGAAAAAGACAAATAAATTCCGGCATTAAGACACATTCCATTAGATGTTAGAAAATGCCATTAACTAATCCAGACGTTTCGGACCAAATCTGGGATGAATTATCAGTGTAAAAGAATAACGTTATAAGAACTTATGAAGAAAATTAATGATAAACAAAACCTACAAGGGCAACTTGGGGAAAAATTAGGGAGACGAAACAAGGGGTAAAGCAATGGAAGAAATGCAACCACCTGAGTGGGAGAAGGGGTTGCAGTTGATATTGAAAACAGGCTTTGTTATGAAACGAATTAAGATGGAAGATTAACAACGAAATGAAAGACAAATTAATAAAAGATATGTAAATCATTATAAGAAACAAATGACGTGAAAATTTACCTAACAGAATCTCGAAACTTTAAAATAGGTACTTTCGCTTTTATGACTTGCAAGTCTTTGATATAGGCTAAAAAAGAGATACATCCTTTTAAAATATTTTTGCAGACACAGAACAGTGAAAATGAGAAGATTAGTAGCTAAAATGGATGCAAGTCACTTGACAACAAATTAGAAGCCTTGTCAGTTCTGATATCAACTGGAAAATGCTATAAATCATTTCATGTATGCTGCATACAATGTGGGTGAATATCAAGATGGGACATTCCATACTTTATTGTGCCTCGCTCAATATTATCTTTCCTTTTCGTAGGGCAAAAACAAATAAGTCAAACTAGCACTGGAATTTTTTTTAAATTCCCTATAAAATAGCAGACAACCTTCTATTGAATGTATTTTTCGGCTTCAAATTGAAAGCTTTCGTGGTCAATAGTTTACCACATGCGACAACTAACAGTTCTGTAAGAAATTTTTACTAATTTTTACAATTGCTTGTCAGAAACGTTAGAACAATGAATGGTGGCGACAAGTCGGCAAAAAGAAGAACGGTGTGATTGGAATGGAATGTGTAGAGGCAACATTGGCAAAGCAACACTGAAAGAAATTAAGTTTCCAAATTTTGGATTTAAAGAACCAAAATTCCGCTACATTCATTATTGAACTGGTTTGTCTAATAGGTGGGCATAGCAGTGAAAAAGTCTATCGAAACAGGCACGGACATCTCTTCAAGAGCCGGAAACGAACGACTTATGAGTGCCAAAATTCAATTAAAGACTTCGTTTACGCATTCATATGGACATTTAAAACATATTATTAGTTATGCACATCAAGAAGAACAGGGCTGGAAAACGCCATCACGAAAGGCCGCACGGAAGGCAGCAACCCGCATGGACTTCCCAAAGAGCAATGGTTTGACAAAGGGAAGGCCTTGATTGGTATGGATGCGCGGAAGTTGGGAGATTTGGCGGGCGGGCGCTTGACCGGGGGGCTTTTCATCAAGATGTCATCAACGCGCGCTGAGAAGCGTGCGATAACTGACGACGACGACGACAACCAGCAGCAAATGAGAATTTGCAGATTGCATTCTAACATTCTAGTGTTCTTGGTCACTTTTCCTCCTATACTTCAGGACAACCTCGATAACGTAAAAGAAGTTGTGACGTCAGGGGCTTTGTCCATATTTGGAGAAGACCATGTCATACTGCTACTGGACCCACGTTGATAACAGCTTTTCGTAAGTTGCAGTGTCTGTCCAGTTTAAAAATTCCAAATTACTATTATTATTATCATTACACATACAAATGTTATCCTCTGATTTAACTTAGGATTTGCGGACAGGTCACCAACAGAGAAATAAAATTTTTAATCTTGAGTGTTTCCTGAGCCATATGCTTTTAGGAAGTCTATTCTAGTGAGATTCCACATACACACACTCTGATCCTTTAGCCGAGGCTGATCTCCACCACTACTTCCCTCTTCCGTCAATAAGACCCAGCATGTATAATTTCCCAAACTGCCTGTACTCCTTGTTGAAACAAGTGTCTGTCTTTGTTTTTCTCTTCTCTATCAATTTTACGAATAACACTGACATTCATTCGATGATCAGTTAAACTATTTTTGATTGAACAGATAGTACAAACAAAGTTCACCAGCAGTCTAGTATGACCACAGGGACCAATAACAGGCTGCAGTAGCATTTATTGCTGCTAAGACAAATTTTGATCAATCTTCAGGTCCTGACAAAGCCTTGGCATCAATGCAACTTCAAACTGGCATTTGCATATCCTCAATCCAAACAGCAATGGTAAAAAGTTTTTGCTTTTGGAATATAGGGCAAGATTCAAAGCGACTGATGACTCACGGCAATATTTAAGTAATTTCTGAAGCCTTCTCAAATATCCAACAGCTTCAATTCTCTGGTCAACCTGTAGAAAAATCATATGAATATGATATGAATATCAATAAATCATATGAAGCAATAGCAGCTAAACATATTATATTTATAGAATTATAAATTTAGATGCATATGAGAGGTCATTAACTACTAAATTTATAGAATATTTGACTTTCTAGTTGAATGAGTTGCAAAAAGATCACTGATGAAACACATTCTCTTTCAACAATGTTCTCAATATCTCTGAAATTTTTTTGAAATACTTTGAATCTGTGTGCAGAATCAACTGTGTATCTGGAGGAAAATACCTTCATCTGGAAAAGATCATGTGTAGGAAAAACTTTGAAAGCAAATTTAAAGAATGATGAGAAACTAAAGCAATGCAGTTAACTGATAGCAGAATAATCATGAGAAGTGAAAAAGGAGAGCCAGCAGATACTTACTGCTCTCCACTGTGTGAGCATTAAGCAGAAATCAGCATCACTTGACTGTGATGCAAACCCGTTACAAGAAGATCCAACAAGATGAAGACTTGCAGCTATAAGAACAATTACAGATTTAGGCAAATAAAAGCAGAGGTAACAAGAAAAAATTGAAGTAGTTCATGAAAATAGATGAAAGAAAAATGGGTAAAATATTCTCTAACTATTTCAACAGCTAATCATTAAGCAAAATCAATGTTAGGAAAGAATACACTGTAATCTGTAATATTGAATCCTTTTAGATCTCATGGAAGAATTACCCTGATGATTTACTAAGGCTTCCACAGCTAACTAGCATCTATTCTCTATTCCCTTAAAAATTATCCAATATCTATTCAAAGGAAACAAAAATTTCCACTGGCAAAAATTCAATAACTCAAAGTATTGTAGATTAAGTAAGAAAAGGCGTACAGTTCTTGGGGACTGGATAAAGCTAGATTAAACTTGGCATGTTTAGTAAGTTATTTTTACAGTGTTTTTTTTTTTAGTGGGTTATGTTGAGGAAAGGCCATGGTGACCTATACAAAGCCCCAACAAGGGAAGAAAGAAGAAAGCAAGCAGCTAAGAGGATAGAGAGATAAGATCAAGTTTATTTACATTAGATTTGAAAGATGGCAAGTTGTAGGGCTCAGGAAAGCAAGAAGAGGGCAACACGTTCCATAAGTTGCATGTTCTTGGGATGAATGATGATTTGTGAGATAGAGTTCGTGGATTAGGCAGTGAAACTTGGAAAGGGTGTGAACGAGTTGAGCTTCTGGTGGTCCTGACACGCCTCAGAGGAACTGGAATAATATCCCTGATCTCCTGAGAACAATGTCCGTTAAAGTATCTGTAAAAGATGGAAGATCTCCAACTAAACGACGATGGGAAAGAGGTTGGAGAGATTTGGTGAGGTTAGGATTATTGATGAGACGAATTGCTTTGGACTGGACTTTGTCGAGAAGACAGAGTAGATTTTGGAGCACCACCCCAGACGTGGGAGCAGTACTCTAAAGAAGGTCGGATTTTGGACTTGTATATAGATAGAAGGTGAGAAGATGAGAAAAACCCACGGGCTCTGGCGAGGAAACCAAGCTTTTGAGATGCATGTTTAGCAATGGAATGTATGTGAGTTTTCCAAGTGAGATTAGATGAAAGAGAAAGACCAAGTGTGTGAAAGAAGCTGAAGTGTCCAGTTCATCACCATTCATGAGGACAGGTGGAAAGTTTTGAATACGTTTGCGTGAAATGACAGCCTGTTTCGTCTTGCTTTGGTTGAACGAAACTAGGTTGTCTTTACCCCACTTCTCAATAACTGTCAGATCATTGGAGAGAAGCGAGGCTGAAATGTTTCTGTGGAATTGGATATCGGTGGAAGCATGGTCATTTGGATTGAATGAAAATGAGGAACTTAGGAAGGTATCATCAGCAAAGGAGTGAATGCTAGAAGACGTGGAGGTGAGCAGGTCATTGATGAAGAGGATCAAGAGTACAGGGGTGTGACAGAAAATGGGATTTTTCAATTACGAAATATTGCATTGTTTTTTTTGCTTACAGTTATGGAAATGTTCTGAAATTTTACTGGGGTTTAAGATCTCTTCCCTCTTCAAGATAACATACAGAAATTGGAAACATCAATCATCCCAATCAAATTTAGGCTGATTTATTAAAACGTTTTTTCTGAGCTAGCTTTGTGAGCAAAAAAAGTTTTAGAATATCTACATGCAGTGCAATTCACAACGGATAAATCCCAATGTAAAATATGTAATGCTTTGTGATCAAATGGAAAAAAATACCCAGTTTATCACACAACATAAGGCAAAATAGAGAAGAGTTTCATTCACCTGGAAATTCTCTTCTGAAGATAGCCAAAAGAGTGGAGCGCAGCCTTAGTTTTTTCTGTAATAAATCATCGGTTTGTTGACATCTTTCTGAATAGTGTATCATATTATTGGAAAGCTACAACAGAAAAGGGATAAGAATTAAAGTTGCTGTCATATAAACAAAAGTCTAACATTGTGGCCTAAGTTGATTATATCACCAACACAACTTTATAGAAGTTGCATAAAAAGAAGAGGATAGCTATGTCTTGGACATTTCAGATGGCAAGCAAGATTAATGGATGCCTTCTGGCCAAGATGCCATTGATGTACTTGTGGTGGTGATGGTGGTTGTTGCCCTCAGAATACTACTGATACTTAGGATTCTTTGAAAACTTCATTAAGCTATTGCCCCATTTTCTCCATCGAATTACCCAGAGCCCCTGGTACAGTCGTATTCTCCCATAAGTATATTGCTGTTAAATTTGTTGGCATTTTCTGACCCAATTTTGCCACTGGCTCGAATGTTGTGGCACGTGGCTCAACTTCAATGTGGGGCTGTCACTGGAAACAGTGCAAATCGCAACAATCTTCCATCCCTCAATCTACAAGGATCTCAAAACTTCAAGAACGATACATTTTTTCATCGAAAGTTTCAGCTACGTCTCAAAATAAAATCAAAAACTGATTTTCGGTCACAGCAATAATGAAATCTTTCTCTTGATTAAGTATTATGCAAAAAATCAAAATCCCAATCCGGACAAGAGAATCCAAGTATTGATATTGATTCCCTTGCAAGATTGAACTTCATCATCACAGAATATTTGCTGTACTATGCAAGATGTTTACCACATCAAAATAGGGAAAAGTTTGCAGCTGCAAAGATTCTTTCCCATTTAAAGGGCGCTTTTTCTTATTTCCAGGCTCATTATCAGCCACCAAGACTGAATCTTTGCAGCCGTTAACGGAAATTTGACTCCTTCTTTTTCTTGGATGAAATGGTTCAGCGAAATTTGGAGTGGCATCTTTCCTAATATTTGATGGAGAAGGTGAGTGCTCATTCCAATGGGGCAGTGAGTTAAACCTCTGCCTGTATTGAATTTTGCTGTTGTTCTCGTTTACTGGTGTGACAGGTGTTAGAAACACAAGGTTGCTTTGGTTTTGGGGTCTTCTATTATATGATGGCATTGCACAAAAGCACCATCCTCTGGTGACTGCCAAACAAGCTTTCAAGCATCCACAAGGATCTCAATGAGTACTACAAACAATCATAAAACATAAATATGTCAAAAATGTATATAAAAATCAGAAAAAGTTTGTATATTCATGAACACAAAATATGTAAAATTCACAATAAATGGAACTAGCTTTGATGAATTTGATTTCAAGCTATAGAAACAGGCCATTCTTCTTTTAGGAGAGAAGGCAGTTGGAAAATATGGTTCTTGAAACTATTCTTGCTCCAAATATTTTAGCCATATTGGCTCAAAGAAAAGTTTATCGAAATCTATCCTAAATTGAAATGCAACATGAAACAATCTGTTAAGACAGAGCTTAGAGGAATGACAAGAGCTTTACTTAATCATAAGAGCTTACTAGCAATTAGTGATGCAGTGGTTCAGGATACGGGCTCATAATGCAGGGGCTGTGAGTTGGAACCCTGCATGTGTCATAATAAAAATGGCATAGACCAGGAAGGCAATGGAAAACCACCTCATGAAATCCTGCAGCGACCTCAGCTTTCTTACTCTCATATTTTCTATCAATACAGTCATTGCCGCTTAGCTTTACTGTGCATTTCTATTAATTCAATCTTATTGTATTTCCTGCCACACCTTACATCAACTCTTTACCTATTCATCTACTTTTGTCATTCTCAAACAACCCATCCACTCTTATCCTTAATAGATGAATTTGGTAATTTGAGCTCTTTCTTATTTTGCTATATAAACATCTAGTTCAGTTCAATAAGTCAGTCAGTCAGTCAGTCAGTCAGTCAGTCAGTCAGTCAGTCAGTCAGTCAGTCAGTCAGTCAGTCAGTCAGTCAGTCAGTCAGTCAGTCAGTCAGTCAGTCAGTCAGTCAGTCAGTCAGTCAGCTAGTCAGTCAGTCAGTCAGTCAGTCAATCAGTCAAACACTACAGCGCTAATTGTCGCCTCTCCGACTCCGCATTCTCAGCACATTAAATAAGACTGCGGACAAGAATGATCCAAGAGGGTTGAATTGAGCAGCAGCTTTTTAGGACCAGTTTCATATGCACATCTATAAACTGGTGATTCCTAAAATCCACCTCCCTTCCCTAGAAACAAACTTAGAGCCCTGTCTTTAGTTTCTGCTACACCCAAAATGGAGTATATGACGCAGTTGTTTCAACTAGCAATTAATGTCATATTAGAAGATATTAGGATTGAGAAGAGCTATCATATATCAAATTTCTCATGTTCAACATTTCTGATCAGGCCCAATGAAATCAGATCTTGATAAGTGTTTAGGTGGGCTAAGCCTTGATTAGTATTGATAGAGAAAGCTTTGGCAGGGTGGTCATTAGATTTTTGTACTGCTTGAGAGAATAAAGAGAGACTGTCAAGCATATTCTTTGTTTAGTAATAGTAGTTAACTACTGGCATTAATACTGATATTTCAGCTATGATCCAATTGCTTCAACAGTGGGCAAAAGCCATCTCTCAATATAAGCCTTCATATTTTCTCCCCTACCCAGTAAAATACTTTACATTCATGTAATTTCAGTGTCTTTGGCTATCCTTCGTTCGAGTTTATGAAATATAGCCTACTGCCCATGATGAATTCATTAATGTAACCATGATGCATGATTGCTTCACTTCGTTCGTCGTGTTTTGCGGATAACATTGTGACAGAAAGGGTTTTCAAGTGATCATCGACTGTTCGCATCAGCCTTTTCTCTGGAATGGGGCCCAAACTAGCTTGTCTTCCTCCATTTTGGCCTTCAAAATTCGATGCAAGGACTAATTCTAGAAGCGACGATGGACATCAAAATATTTTTATATTGCTCATATTTGTGAGCTGTTGGGAATGAATAAAAAGCTCAAAGCGTTAGACTTGCTGCTTAAGTCATTCAAAGAGCATTTTCATCGACATACTCACGTAGTCTGTCCGCTTCCCTTGTCTTCTAGGAAAAACTTGTCTTGAAATGTTTAAACGAGATTTGAGTGTCATTTGTAGGACAGCCTCAGGTGCAGGATTCTCATGAGGCGAAAACGAGGATCACCGGCAAGAGGGAGCAACCATCCACCATTTTGCTGTTAGGTAGACTGTCAACAACATTCCTTCTTTTAATCCACTGCTTCTTTTATTTTTAGTTGAATGCTAAGCGACAGCAAAAATGTATCAATATACCTTTTTATTTTATATGGTGTAGTATTATGTGTCTAATCGTATCACAACATTGATAGGGTGAATAAACTCAAACTCTCTTTTCAGCATGAATTATTTATTTACGGTATGCTGTATGCAATTCTAAAAGTTTGCAGAAAAGCTCAAAGAATGCCATACATCCATGCGTAGAGCATGGAAAGGTAGTGGTGAAGGAGTTATTTTCCCTGCTCGTATAAACCACTCGGGGCACACAGGGAATGCTGCCTTAAACAACTGTATAAATTCGAATCCTTCATGGTTCACAATAAAAATGCCATCGGCCAGGGAGCAACGGGAAACCACCTAAAAAATTTAATGATCTGACCACTACCTGGTTTCTGCTAAGCTCTCTATCGAGTATGTTAGTAGGTATCAAAATATCTTGTGAAAATATTGGCATAGATACCCAAATACATCAGGTCTAACAATGTCTGGGTTGCAGTAACTAGTAACAAAATTTATTGGGTTGAAGGAAAATTTAAGTTTGATAACTAATTGATTGGCATGATTTTGTAACTTAAAGTTTACGAGAGAATGTACAAGATTAATGAAGTCCAACCAGAAAGAGGTTGATAAAAAGACTAGTAAAAAGACCAACCAGAAACAAGATTGAGTTGATAGCTGTGACATAGCATAGTTTTAGTGTGTAACTTACCTTTGATCTGTGCATGTGTGTACGTATGGGTATGTATGTATGGGTATGTATGTATGGCTATGTATTTATGGCTATGTATGTACGGCTATGTATGTATGGCTATGTATGTATGGCTATGTATTTATGGCTATGTATGTATGGGTATGTATGTATGGCTATGTATGTATGGCTATGTATGTATGGCTATGTATGTATGGGTATGCATGTACGGCTATGTATGTACGGCTATGTATGTATGGCTATGTTTTTATGGCTATGTATGTATGGGCATGTATGTGTGGGTATGTATGTATGGGTATGTATGTATGGCTATGTATGTACGGCTATGTATGTATGGCTATGTATGTATGGCTATGTATTTATGGCTATGTATGTATGGCTATGTATTTATGGCTATGTATGTATGGCTATGTATTTATGGCTATGTATTTATGGCTATGTATGTATGGCTATGTATGTACGGCTATGTATGTATGGCTATGTATGTATGGCTATGTTATTATGGCTATGTATGTATGGGTATGTATGTATGGCTATGTATGTACGGCTATGTATGTATGGCTATGTATGTATGGGCATGTATGTATGGGTATGTATGTATGGCTATGTATGTATGGGTATGTATGTATGGCTATGTATGTACGGCTATGTATGTATGGCTGTGGATGTATGTATGTAATGCTATGAATATATGGCTATGTATGTTTAAATGTGTGTGGCAATGCATGTATACGTTATGAATATTTTAAAAGAAAATCTGTATAATTTTATAGAAGCTGCTATCAACTTTACTTTTTTGCCCGATATTCACTATACACGGTAGTTCTTCTGGCAGCCTTTGCACATCTTAGTATTTCCTACATCTTTTACTTCTAGAAACATACCTTAAATGATCAGTCTAAATGAATGCAGGATCATTTTCAGTCAGGTTGGTGTTGAAATAATTTGCTTTCATTCCTTTCTTCTAAATTAAAGCACAAAAACTTGTAATGTCTGTTGTTTGAATCAATTTGATTGCCAAAAACGTTCCATGGATAAAGAATTTGAAGGGATTATTAATTTCTCAAAGTTAAGATATTGTTGCTGCATTTTTTCAATTTTTTATTTTCCCTTTTATTTTCCTAATTTCCTCCTAGCAACTTGTGTATAATTAAGTATCATTTAGAAAGCTTCTTGGTTGATAACAGCATTTGCTGAACAAGTTTAAGTTGTATAAATAGTATATCATTATTGTTATTATCATCACCAATCAGAAAAGGATCCCATATGACGGAAAATTAGTTTTTCAAATTAGTCTTTTGGGGATGATGGCCTATTCATTGCATTTCAAAATATTGATGCTAACATTGGCAAAAAATGTAGCCCTTTAGCCAAGGCTGCTTTTCATGTGGCCTCCATGATGGCCTATAACCTAGCTTCAACAAAAGCAGCAAGAGGAACGCAAAGAGCAAAGGGCGATAAGATCAAGCTTATTGATTTACAATTTGAAGCAGCAGTCATTGTGCTTTTTCCAAACATTTTTAGTTTTTGACATACTGATACTTAGTATTGAAGTGCCACAAGCACCTTAGTTTGCAGCCTGTTTTACAGCAAACAACTGAAATAGCCAATGACTTTGGATTTTCTAAATTTGCAATTCAACAAATCTTGCTTAAGCATCTTTCTAAATACCTTGCATGGGGAAATGTTTTAATGGTGCAGGTAACAATGTTTTTTGATTTCTTAATGTCAGTTACTTTGACCCTTGTTATATACAGTCAGTCCTTGGAGCAAGTATCTGTTAACTGATGCAGGATCTTTGTCAGGTTAGGGTGATACCTTGTCATTGTAGCCCAGTTCTATCTGCTGTATGGTTGTGTGGTCTACAACATAACTAGATCTCTAAGCAACCATTTAAGAAAGATGACACCTGTTAAATGGCAAATAAGCTCCTAGTGTGAGCCAACAGCCGTTCATTCTTGAAAAAGATTTAAGATCCACAAGGTTGACACTGATATAGCACGACGGCAAGAAATGAGGCAGTTATTGGTAAAGAATGATGGAGAAGTTTAGAGTCCAAGTTGTACAGAAACATGAAAGGCCTGGACTGACCATGGCCAAATCCTCCATCGGGCTCCGATGGTGAAGTCCACAAGTAGGTTACTGGCAACTGAAGATTCATGGTGGAAAAGCGTTGATTATAGTCGCCCGTCAAATGACAAGATTCCGGTAGATGAAGTCATGCATGGGCGCCTGGATCCAGAGGAAGGGGGAGATTAAGCTCAGCCTGGCTGATAGACACCCACACTGAACAGGGGAATCAGCAGTTCAATGTGACAGACATGCTACGGACATAGGGTGGTGGAGAAAAGTTGCCACCATGACCCAAGGGCTGGGCGTAGCTAAAGGTGTGACATGTCCCGACCTGATCTGACCTGACCTGATATGACCTGAACTGATATGATCTGACCTGACCTGACCTGACATGACCTGCCTGACCTATGGAAGAATCGATATCAAACCTTCTTGAATAATGATATGAGTAAACAATCATTCCTTACTCGGCCTGTTGTGTGTAGAACGTCTTACATATGTTGTATAATGTTTGACAGTGTTAGGACATATATCTCTCGCTTATGAAAAATTGACCTGTACACCAGAGTTTAACTCAATCATCTTGACGATGGCAGACAATCTAGCATTTTTTCAGTTGTTACAATCTTCTTAACCAACTACGTTCAACCGGGAATTTGAGTACTTAATCTTCATTCTTTTACCTAGATATCGTAGGCCTCAAATATGTTTCAGTTTAGTTTAACACGGTTGACCCTCAAGTTTCAATTTCAATTAATCTTATAAGAACATATTTCAAAGACTGCCCAGGCTTTTATACTAGACTGAGATCTTCATGTTAAGAAACATTTGATAATTTTTCTCCAGGCCCTTGGTAGTCCTAAAGTTTATTCTCGTCACGGTTCCATTTTGTCTGTATTGTGCAAGTCATGTTCAGAAAAAAGAAGAAGCAATCGGAGACCAACTGCAAAAGATTGAAAAGGAGAAGCCACCCTAATGATGAAAGCGCTTTTGTAAGTAGTGAAATTACTCATCGGAGTCTATTTCAAATCGCGTTGGGTGTTCGGTTAGCATCAGTCCTGCTGGTGCAGACATATTTTGTGCCAGATGAATACTGGCAAAGTATAGAGATTGCGCATTTACAAGTGTTTGGATATGGATATAAAACTTGGGAATGGGTCGAAGGAGTGCGAGGATACACTTACCCGGCTTTGTTTTCACTGCTTTACAAGACACTGTGTGTATTCAATTCAGATTACCCCTGCTTACTCATATATACTCCACGAGTTGTACAAGCTTTTATTTCCGCGTTTGCTGATGTTAAAGTATTCGTGTTTGCAAGAAACTTATTTGGAGCAAATGTGGCAGTGTACACATACCTGCTGCATCTTTCAGCTTGGTTTGTGTTCTATACTGGATCGAGAACGCTTAGCAATACTGCCGAAATGGCATGTATCGCAATAGGCCTGGGCTCTTATAACTGGACGATATTCTCTGCTGACAAAATCAAGGGAGAGAAGTATGCATCCCTGACTATTGCTCTTGTTTTCTGTGGTTTGTCGTGCATTCTAAGACCCACAGCTATCGCTACTTGGTTGCTGATATTACTGTACGAGTTGTACTATCAATGCATAACAAGGGAATCATTCTATTTTCTTAAAGTTGGGAGTGCAGTAGCATCGTCTGTACTCGCTCTGTCTACACTGTTGGATTACTTGTTATACGGGAAGTTGATCATAGTTCACTGGAGGTTCTTGACATTCAATCTACTGCAGAATCTGAGTGGATTTTACGGTAGTCATTCTTGGCACTGGTACCTGACACAAGGAACACCGGTCGTTTTGTTTACCCACTTTCCGTTAATTCTGCTCGAATTGTCACGTTGGAAAGGCGAGAAACAAGCGAAGCTCGCATTGCTATCAGTTTTGGTTATGCAGCTGGCTCCCCTAAGGTAAAATTTGAAACTTTTCCATTTTATATTTTTGATTTTTGAATCATCTTAAGCCTTTGAAATATACTGAAAGATTTTTACTATTCTGATAGATCGCTAGTGTCCGTAATTTGATAGTTGGAAACGACTGAAGCGTTCCCTTTGATTCGTTGTAATGCAAAAGCACTGAACCGTAGACTCTTCCTATCATAGTCTGGATTATTACAAGTTATTGCAGGATTGCTAAAACATGAGCCTGACACTGTGTTGCACTTTGTGTGTTGGCAATCCACCACCGAAATCGCTACATTTCTGATTTAGTTGCTACCTTGGTCGATACCAAAATAAATTTATTCACTAGATATTTTTGCGAAGCATTATTTCTTATGTAAGCAGATATTGAAATACCATTGCTCACCTGCTGCTCAATCCATTCTAGCATCGTGAAGCACAAGGAGTTCAGATTCCTTCTTCCAAGTTTACCACTCATGGTTTGCTTAGCCGGCAAAGGACTGCATGATTTTGTAGAAGCCAAGATGGAAAAAAACCAAGAGGATTCGAGGCGGGTTGATCATTGCAGTAAAAAATATTCATTCAGAGTAAGCTGTATGGGCTTACGCTTCGTTGCCATTGTTGCTGGCTTCAATGCTATTCTGGCAATCTACGTCGGGGTTTTCCACCAGCGAGGACCAATCGACGTAATGAAATTTTTAAGAAGTGATTTAAAAGAACACGGGCGAAATGACGCGGTTTTGTTTCTCATGCCATGCCACTCAACTCCATACTATAGGTATGAACAGCTTCCTTGTCCTCTATGCACATCTTTAAATTGTGTTTGTATTATTGTTCATAACTAACTGCGTTGTATACTCGATTTCGAGCGTAGCAGAAACCAGAGACAGGGCTCCGAGTTTTTTCTAGGGAAGTTTAATTCATGAGGTAGTTTCCCGTTGCCTTCCTCACCAATGGCATTTTAGAAATAACACATGGAGGATTCGAACTCGCAGCCCCTGTGCTGTGAGTCCCCATGCTTAACCACTACGTCACGGCACCATTATTACTGTTGATACTACTGAAAATTATTATTATCATTATTATCATTATGAATTCTTTGAAGTTGTTATTTACCATGCTTTTACGCAGATAGCTAACTCAAACCAAATATTTACACCAGGAAAAAGTTGCAATAATATTGAGAAGAGTAAGATAATATCCATCTATATACTAGTGTTTTCAAGGGACTTTGGAAGTTGAAATTGAGTGCAATTGATTCACTGAGCTATGGTTTCTTTCCTCGCCATGTTTGTTCGCTCCATCAAGTACATATCACGGCTCAATGATAGTTTGCAGACCGTCTTCATCATGAAATTGAAGGCCATTAAAGGTCTTCTTTGAAGTCAACATTATGACTAATAGCTATTTGCTACCGTAATCTTAGTTGCACTTTGAGTCTGAAAATTGTTTATGGTGCTCTTTTAGAAGAAAACCTTGTGACTGCATGTCAGTGAGTAAAATTTTGTGTTACACATTAAGAGATTATGCGTGCTGCATCTTAAGGAGGAAACTTTCAATCCTTCATTATGTTAACCTGTCTATAAGACGATGGCAATCAGCCATTAGACTGGCCTTGTAGATTTGATTTTCTGAGGAAAGGAAGAATATTTGAAGAATCCGCCCTTTACCCTTCATTTTTATTTTGACATTTTAGCCATCTTCATATGAACCTATCAATGAGGTTTTTGGAATGTCAGCCTAACTTCCGACATGGATACGTTGAAGAAGCAGATCTGTTCTATTCGAATCCAGCAGAATGGCTAGATGCCCAATATTCAAATGAAGCAACGCTTTCCCTTCCAACGCATATAACCCTATTTAATATTCTTCTAGAGGTACGTATTTACATGAATCAATTTATGATACAAACATGGATAAATTCTTGTACTAGAAGGAGATTTAGCTAGTGCTCTCTCCAAAACTTTTAAAAGAACTGCCTTGCATACTCGATTTGGAGCGTAGCAGAGACCAGAGACAGGGCTCTAAGTTTTTCTAGGGAAGTGGAATTTCTGAGATGGTTTCCCATTGCCTTCCTCACCAAGGGTGTTTAGCATACTCGATTTCAAGCGTAGCAGAAGCCAGAGTCATGGCTCTAAGTTTTTCTAGGGCAATTGATTTTATGAGATGGTTTCCCGTTGCCTTCGTCGCCAATGGTATTTTGTTGTGACACATGTAGGATTCGAATTCACAATCCCTGCGTTATGAATCCGCACGCTTAACCAATACACCACGGCACCACTAGAACTGTCAAAGTGGAATGATTTATTCAAAAAATTGCCAAAAATGACATCAGTCGTCATCTACTCCTTTCCTTGTTCAGTCACGATTTCCCTCATTTGATATGTACTCTTTACGGTTCGAAATTGACAGTTGAGCTTGAACAACTGCGGGATAGAGCATGGATGTAGTATACAGTCTTTTTCGAATTGAATGAACTGTTGAGTGCTACGCCAAATCACAGAAAACTGTGTACATTCTGGAGAATCCTTCAATCCATGCAAGTATCTTCCTAATCTCTAGTATCCACTTGCATTTTATGGTAGGAAGACAAAAAATTCAACGTTGCGCAGATGTTTCCCAATTATCCAAAAACAGCACGACAAATTGAGGAGGGGGGAATCATGGCAATCCATGTCTTCCCACCTGCAAAAGACTTCAGTAAATGAATTTTGCAAATGTTCGCTTATCTCTATCTTTTGTTTCAGGATGATGGCGTTGCCTCTTTTTTAAAGACAAATAAATTTGTGGAGGTAAAGTGGTCAATACTTGATCTGTATCACGTGAGCTCCCTATCACGTGCAGCATTGAAGATTCGAGGTTGTCTAGCCGAAAGCACATGTTCTTGTCTGACACTGAGTGTTCTGAAGGGCACTAACATTCAACAGAAAGTTATGTCTGTCCCAAAATTGTACATAGCATGGAGTTCGCGATTTTTGCATATTCTTATTTTTTCTATTCTGAATTATTTCTCCTAGATGATTGTGACTTATTCCTTTATTACATTTACAACCGTAAAAATTTACGCTTTATTCACTGGAAAAGTTGAGTGCTCTAGTCCGTACATGGGATTGTATTTGAAATCCATGTAGCCGCAAAATTGAATTCCAAGCTGTTTAGGCAAGACACTAGTAACTTCGTGCAACCTTGGGACAGCCTGCTTGGACCAGTTGAAGGTTCTTAGCATGGCCAGGGAAACTTGGACATAATAACTTGATGATGAATCATTAACTTGACATCGTTTTCTGGTTCTTGCAGGTAGCAAGATTATTTCACACTCATTTCCCAGAAGGACGGATTGGCAGCCATGTGGTTGTGTTCTCACGAAAAATGAAATCATGATAAAAATGAAGCTGTGTGAATTTGCGTAAAAGTTGAGTCAAATTCATGCGCGCTATGCAATTTCTTCAAAGATTCAAGAAAAACCAGAGATTTTATCGCCTTCAATCTGATTGCTACTGTGCTTTTGGCATTTTCATCTTTAGTTCATTGACTTGCGGTTTTCCACACAGTAATTTTGTTTATTTTGAATGAAATTAGTCTATTAATTATCAGTATAGAGTCATATTAAAACCCTCATCATTGCATCATAGCAGATTTGTACCAGTGTTGTGTGTTTGAGATACTTCTACGGTTAACTCACAAGGTGAAGCAGAGAAAAAGGTGAAAACCTAGAACTGGCCATGACAAAATAGTCACAACAATTTCTGTGTTTAAATGTATGTGTTTTGGCGAAAAATTAAGAAAATGATTGATAAAATGACATTATAAGAAATGAGATTGGACACATGATACATGCATGGAACCAGTAGCAGTTTGATGAAACAAGACATTGACAAAATCCAAAGGGACTCGTGAAACTTAGTCTGGATTCTTCGCTTTGTTTTATCAGACACCTAATGAAAGAGTCGGGCATCGCCATCTGCCTCTCTCGTTTGAATATGTAAAAAGGCTTGTTTTTGAATCAACAGCTAATGGTGGGTATAATTCCATTCCTCACTGAAATGTGCTTTGCCATGCCCTAGGGCGGTGCGGACCTATCTCTAAGCAATTATTCCAGGGATGAAGAATCACTCCTTGTTGACAAGTCTAATCCGCTCAACTGTCGTCCCATCGCGATCACTTCACTCACCTCTAAAACAATGGAGACCATCATCACTAAACAACTTCTTACCTTCCTTGAAACAAACAATCTTCTCTCTGATCACCAGTATGGCTTTCGAAAAGCCAGGTCTACTGGTGATCTTCTTGCTTATGCTGTCCATGTTTGGTCCTCTGATCTAGAATCCTGTGGTGAGAGCAGAGTGATCTCTCTCGATATCTCCAAGGCCTTTGAGCGCGTTTGGCACAAGGGTCTTCTCGCTAAACTGCCGATGTTTGGTCTCCATCACACTCTCATTAATTGGATTGGTAGTTTCCTCTCTGATAGGTCAATTGCCGTCAGAGTGGACGGCTTCCTCTCCAATCTGCACTCTATCAATGCTGGTGTACCCCAGGGCTCTGTCATCTCCCCTGTACTCTTCATCCTCTTCATCAATGACCTGCTCACCTCCACGTCTTCTAGCATTCACTCCTTTGCTGATGATACCTTCCTAAGTTCTTCATTTTCATTCAATCCAAATGACCATGCTTCCATCGATATCCAACTCCACAGAAACATTTCAGCCTCGCTTCTCTCCAATGATCTGACAGTTATTGAGAAGTGGGGTAAAGACAACCTCGTTTCGTTCAACCAAAGCAAGACGAAACAGGCTGTCATTTCACGCAAACGTAATCAAAACTTTCCACCTGTCCTCATGAATGGTGATGAACTGGACACTTCAGCTTCTTTCACATAACTTGGTCTTTCTCTTTCATCTAATCTCACTTGGAAAACTCACATCCATTCCCTTGCTAAACATGCATCTCAAAAGCTCAGCTTCCTCGCCAGAGCCCGCGGGTTTTTTTCATCTTCTCACCTTCTATCTATATACAAGTCCAAAATCCGACCTTCTTTAGAGTACTGCTCCCACGTCTGGGGTGGTGCTCCAAAATCTACTCTGTCTTCTCGACAAAGTCCAGTCCAAAGCAATTCGTCTCATCAATAATCCTAACCTCACCAAATCTCTCCAACCTCTTTCCCATCGTCGTTTAGTTGGAGATCTTTCCATCTTTTACAGATACTTTAACGGACATTGTTCTCAGGAGATCAGGGATATTATTCCAGTTCCTCTGAGGCGTGTCAGGACCACCAGAAGCTCAACTCGTTCACACCCTTTCCAAGTTTCACTGCATACTTCACGAACTCTATCTCACAAATCATCATTCATCCCAAGAGCATGCAATTTATGGAACGTCTTGCCTTCTCTTGCTTTCCTGAATCCTACAACTTGCCATCTTTCAAATCTAAGATCAATAAACTTGATCTTATCTCTCTATCCTCTTAGCTGCTCTCTTTCTTCTTTCTTGATATGTTGGGGCTTTATATAGGACACCATAGCCTTTCCTCAACATAACCCACTAAAAAAAAAAAGCAGCCAAACATCAAATGCGATTCTGACCTTGTGTTCGTGGCTAAACCTTCTTGCTGGTTTGCATGGAAGGCGAAAAACGTGTCTGCTTAACTTGTCACTTGAAATTTCAGCTGTTCCTTGGGCTTTTTGATCATGAATAATTTGATTAAATCTCCTGCAACGAACTTCTTGCTTTTCTCGTCAAGGCTTGCTAAACCTTCTGCTTCATTTTCTGGTAGAGCGGGACAGTTTTCCTTACAAATTGTTGACTAAACTGTCGTAGGATTCGTGTTTGTAATGAGTTTGGCGTATCCAGATGACCTTATCATCAAATATATTGCCAGCAAAATTCTTTGCATCTTCTTATCGATAAAAATCCTCCTTAGATGTTAATAATCTTTTGTATTTGCAACTTCAAAGCTTCTTTTATTAATAGTAGTGCCATAAACTTCATCAATAACGATGTCATGAGCACGCGAACACCGGTAATACCTCAATGCAGTTTTAGCCATCGTCAAAACAGCCCCCCTTCCTTTGCATTAAAGTGAGCGAGAAGAAGAAAACAAAATACACATTTGCGACGGAATCTTTTACCAAACTCATCTTTTCAGTTTCACAAAAAAATCCATAATCACGTAATTTTCATCGTGTCCTTTAAAAACCGCTAAGTTCTGCGATCTTCACTGAAACAGGCTCCGTTAACGAGAGCCTTGTAACTGAATCAAACACAGTTCATGACATACCTTGTCTCCAATTGGGTACAGCTCTGAAAGAAAAAATAGGAAAACCATTTCTAGTAAATTAATGGCAAGAAAAAAAGTTTGAAGAACTCAAAAAGATGCAAAGCATCTCAATCAAGCCACCATTCCTTTCTTTAGTACATAAAAAATCTTATTCGGCTAACTTGGATGAATCCACCAGAGGCCAATCACAAGTAATCGAGCAATGAAAAATCAAATACACATTGATGTAAATATATATATATATATACATATATATATATATATATATATATATATATATAGCAGAAATGCAGAAAAGGAAAAGACCGATTCTACTTTACTCTGAGTTTCGTGCGAAGGCACTCATCAGACAGACTATAACTGAATCACATTCCGAATTACATTGATTTTAAATATTTCAAATATTTTTAAAGATTTTGAAATCAATGTAATTCGGAATGTGACTCAGTTAGAATCTGTCTGACGAGTGCCTTCGCACGAAACTCAGAGTAACAGAGAATCGGTCTTTTCCTTTTCTGCATTTCTGCTATCAACGCTCTGTACTTTGTACATAGAGCACTATATGGTGGTGAAGACAGCACCCTCTATGTGATATATATATGTATATATCTAAATATATATATATATATATATTTATATAAAGCAAGCAGGACCTTTTGGCCTTGGACATTGATGCTGATGGGTGGGAAGAAACTGCCGAAGACAGACAGGCCAGGGTGTTACGAAGAGGCGGCGAAAGACATGAAGCCAGATGGTTTGAGAAACTGACCCAAAGAAGGCTTGTGCAGCGAAAATTGTGACCTTTTTCCATCAAGTTTTGTTCTTAAATTGTTGCACTAGGAAATCTTTCGCAGATTAGGCCAATCACAAGTAATCGAACAATGAAAAATCAAATACACATTCATATATAAATGTATGTATATAAATAGTATACTATATACTATGGAATGTATGGCATGATATATAATATATGATAATATATGATAATATACACAGATATATAAATATATAGAAATACATATAAAATTTATACATAGGTCTATGTATTTACATGTATTTATATATATGAATACATTTATATGTATCTATATTTATAAAGATATTTATATAAATATAATATGAATACATATAAAGATATTTATGAACATTTTTAAATACAGATATGAATAAATACATCTATATATATTCACATGAATACATCAATATTTATAGCTCTATTTCTGCCATTAACTCTATTTAATCTAAATGAAAGAGAAAAGCGAAGTTTCTGCCACTAACCTTCGTTGAAAGTGTAACTGAGGCTGTGACGTCCCATTTTTCGTGCTCTTATTTCGTTCTTTCCATCCTTCTGTTAGCTTATAAAGTCGAGAGGGATCACGTTCGACTTGAACCTCAACCTGTAAGAATTCAGTGGTGATTGAAACATTTTTTCTAACTCAAGAATCCTATCTCTAGACCACTGAAAGTCACCAACGGCGGCTAGTTGCACCAGTGTACATGCTGAGTATCACTACGGACCATTTTAACACGTTCATGGGCGAACTCTGCCCTTCGACCCGGCAGTAAACGGAAAACAGAGTAAGGCAGAGCAAGGGAAAGAAATGTCCAACCTTCATCACAAATCTTCAACTCAGAATAATACTTCTTTGGACGAACACTGGTCTCTGGTGTGATACTAAACTTTATTTCTTGAAGATTATCAACTCATAAATTCTGCATAACCCGGTAACGTGCCACTTCGTACTATCTAAACATAACTGGGTTCTCTTTCAGTGTTTTGATGTCATTTTAGCAAGCAATGTTACCACGGAATTGCTCTGATTCCAGAATTCACTATAAAAAATAGGACAAATCGGTCTGATTTGTTAGCATTTTTATTTCCAGATACCTCGTAAGATAGATGAAGAACTAACTGGAACACATGTCCTACTCATGACTAAAACGGGTTAGTCCACGATCTGGAATGAACTGTTTACGCAAACAATGTTTCTGTTCTCGTAATGCATTCGATGAGCTCCGTCGGTATTTCCAAATTCTGAAGTTATTTCCATAATTTACTGATATTTAATGGCCAACCTTTGAATGATCGAAAGGTGAGTTTGCTTTGTTAGCGAGCGTTCTACAGGACAGGCTGAAATGTACCTAAACTAGAAATTGAGCCCAAGTTTCTCATTACTCATAGCATCGGTCAATCTGAGTGCCGTCCACAGCTTGATGTCATCCAACCAAGTAGCCTTTGGCCGTCCTCTCCATTTTTCACCATCCACGGACTCATTTCTCATACTAGTAGGCCTACCCTTCGTACCACCACAGCAAAATACAGAGGAGCAACTGAAATGAGCTTGCACAGACAGAGTAAAATCAGACAGGAAACAAAACCAAAAGTTCCTTACGCTGTTGGAGTTCATGAATAGTGAAAAGATTGATTAAAAGATTGATGAAAAGATTGATGAAAAGATCGATGACAATTTAGAGATCTAAAATACGAAAAAGCAATTCTCACTTGACTTCGAAGCTTGTTCAGCCTGATTTCTTTTTCTTTCTTCTCTTTTTGCTTCTGTTCAAGCCTTTTTCGTTTATTCTCTACAATTTTTTGATCCTTTAAAATAATGAATGAATGACTGCTCTTTACGCATTCAAGCATTTACTCCTGCTAAGAGAATACGTAGAGTACTCCTGCTTAGAAGAGAATAAACGACAGCAGCCTACAACGAGGTGAACAGCCAATTCTCTAAGAAGCTGATACGAACGTAGACTACAGAATGACATACCCTCTGCTTGATCCTTGCTTGCTCTTCTCCATTTATCTTCTTGGATTCTTTTTCCTCTTCTTCTCTGGCTTTTCGCGCAAATTCTAAAATCGCTTCTTCTTCCTTTCTCATCGCCTGATATTCAAGAACTTTTGCTTTGGTTTCCTCCTATGAACCGAGAATGGATATGAAAACAACTTTCAACTTGTAGTATTTTACAGTCCAACGTAAGAAGCTACGGTGCCAATGAATGCAAGGCTAATTTTCGTTCCACACGTTGCAAAATGTATACAAAACGATATACAGACGGCGTCCTTGAAAGATGTAGCAACTTGCCTTCGTAGAAAACTTACAGAAACTTCAGTTTGGATTAAAATTTGGTCTATCAAACAAGTACCAAGTCTTCTCTATAGGTTGAAAGTGGGGAAAATGCACATTTGCTCCTGCACAGCTCGTTCTTTGACGAGATGGAAGAAATCTCGTTATCAGATATCTCAGTTAACGTTGATCAAAAACTTCTGTGCAGTCTACCTTTAGAAGGCAATGAGAAATCGAATGCTGGCTGAAACGGAATGATTTTGGAATCCACAACTTTATTTCTTGAGAGAAATTAGCGGCTCGAAAAAAATAGTAATAATGAAAATAATTACATCCCCGTAGACTTTTTCCCGTTTCTCGTTTCAGGGTTTCGATCTTCCGGAGTTTCTATTTCTTTGCATTACTAATAATGCAGAATCTTTCATTTAATTCTTTATTGTATTGTACATAGACAGGTATTATTTGAAATGAAAAAATATAGATGCAATGGGAAATGGACACCAGATGACTCAGAGCAACTTTCTACCATTAGTGCTACGATTAAAATGGATTTATGCTGAATGATTCTCTTGCAGTTACCAAAAATCTTACGGAAGTTTACATCCTACAATTCCTGGGCAGAACCTCGCAGGTAAAATGTCCAATATTGTCTTTCGTCTTGATATTGAGTTCTGATAATTTTGGGAAATTTCAAAAGTGGAAAGGACGCTGAAATTAACGTACCCTCCTTTTTTGTTCTGCCTCTTCTCTGCGCAGCCTCTCTTCGATAAATCGCTTCTCTTTATCCTCCTGCTCCTCTTTTTTTTGCATTTCTCTTTCGAGCTAAAAAACAAATTAAACCTGGTAATCTCGTTTTCATCTTGAAATCATGTACAGTATCAAGGCAGATGCGAAAAAAATTAAAGGCGCAGTGAAAATTTTTGGCATAAAAATGAGAACCTTGCATGGGAAGATCAATTTTATTTCCCGATTGCTAAAATAATGCTCATTTCTTTCTTCAGGCCTTCCAGCTCAGCTCAGAGCGTCGCAATAGTGTATTGGCTCATCCAAGAGCGCGAAATCATCAAGCATGCTTGTGGGTTCGAGTCCAGCATGGTACAGAATAAAAACACTACCGACTGGGATTGCATTTGAAAACCAGCTCATTAAAATGAAATACCGTATAGAAAACTCGCATACATGTATCTGGCTTGCATGATGGTTAAAGTCGAGTATGCCATGAAGCAGAATCAGATCAGATGTTGTCAAATATCACTAGCACTATGATATATTGGATCCTTTAACCAATATTCTTGGATGGCAACTGGCTATTCGACGGAGTTGTAAGTCTAGAATCCCCCCTAAGCTGGGTCGATTTAAATCAAAAAGCTTATTTCCAGTAAGATTTCTTACCTTCCATTTTTCAAGTTGAGCAAACCTTTCCAACTTCTCTTTTTCAATAATCTCTTTTCTCTTAAATTCTCTACGTCTTTCGCTATCAACGTCAGTTTCAATCTTCTGCAGCTTTTCTTGCTTCTCTGACTGCAGAAGAATCAAGAACAAATTTCTACACACATAAATACCATTCTTAAAAAGTGGTCATTATGAAGACTGGTCATTTCTTCGACTATTTCATTCTTAAGCCAAATAAGTCAGTGAAATGTGGTACATTTCCTAAACTAAGTGGAAAATTGCATGTAGAATTTGTTTGTTCATTAAACAGCACACGAAGACGCACATGGTTTGACTCGTACAGTTCTGAAGCATCTACCATTCCTAACGAACGAGTTGGTATCAAAGCATATTTTCTGGGCCTAGATCACCTCCAAATCTGCTTATCAAATGCACGCAGGTCGAAAGCTCCTTGACTCAGGGATACATTGTTTAATGAAAGCAAGACACATCGATCAAACAAAAGGGAACAGCCATTGCTTTGAAGAAGAGAGAATTTTTGCAGCAAAGAAAGGTGATACCATATTTGGAAGTGCTAACACCAGGTTAACTAATGACATCATTGTGCTTCGCATTAATGATGGGTAGCATTCAGTAGTGTATACCTCAAAAATGGCATAGATTGGTACCATGAAAACGTATGAAATGACAGAAAAACTGAAACTGCAAAAATGACATTGAAAGCAATGATAATGTGCATCCAAGGCTGAAGATTTGCAACGTCCAAAGGCGGCCAACATTTTGAATGTTGATCAAAATGATGGCAAGGCAGTAGCCGGGGAGAGTTGAAAAAAAATTGACAAACATATCAAAATATGCAGGTGCACCAAAATGTGTGTCTTGATTCTGCCATTCTAAAGACAATGTTGATCTCTTCTTGTTATGTATCTTCACACTTCTAGGCTCCTTCAGAAATGATATCGATGGGGAGAGGACAAACGAGCCATTGACACTTCTAATCACAGGCTGAGTATTGCCTTACAGAATTTGTTTCATCCAACTTCTTCAATTAAGCATTGGAGAACGGGCAACGCATAAGAGACCAACCATATTGATATCAATGGAGAAAGAACAAAGGGCCATTCACTATTCTTACAACTAGTACCGGGTGCACTTGCCTCCTTCATATCCTTCCATTTAGCAATTGATCTTCGTTTGTTCTCTCGCAAAATGAGATACTCCTTGTACCATTCTTCGTGCTGCGCGATATCGTCCCTTGATCTGGTCGGTATTTCTGATTCCGCATTTTCGATGAAGTCATTAAATGTCTGAAATGATGAGAGATGAATCTCCTTAATGAAAATAGAATCAATGCAAGGCGTGTTGTGTTAGGAGAACATCTCAAAGGAAAGTTACCACAAAGAAACTAACTAGTTCATATCTACCAACTACTTCTGTCAAACTAACTAAGCTTGGTCTTATTTTCCCCTCCTCGCAGCCTTTCACTTTCTTCTTTCTTCGATTGCTTGGACTTTGTATAGGCCATCATGGTCTTTCCCCCAACATAGTTCGCTAAAAAATGTCATCTCGAGATCGAATAGGATTTTGCGAAATATTCCGTTTGCTTATCATAAAGTCACTGTACACCAAAGTCTTTGATGAGAAAGGTTCAGTTACCAAACAAAAGTGACTGCTCTCTTCGTGATTTAGTCAATCGGGAGTAAGAGAGGGACAAGCGAGAGACATGAGTTTACAGTACTATCATGAACAATACGTGCGCCCCTTTCTAAGTAGCATGATATATGATAAGAGCATTCGATCTGGGTTCTACAGGATCCTGGACGCTATTAATGCTTTATTTCATACGACATTCATATTTATGGCTGCCAACAATATTACACTTGCACTAAAAGAAGTAGTCTTCCATTCTGCACTTCACATATGATGAATAAGACGTGTGCGATGGAAGAATAACAAGTACGTGAGATGAAATGTTAAGATTCGCTATCGTCCAACATAGATACAAATCAAGCAAACAAAAATCGTCTGGATGTCGGAAGGCTTCATGTCGGCATTAACGAAGAATGAGGTAATAATGAGGTAATGCATCTATCTCAAAGAAATAGAATTCATAGAAAATTATTAAGGAGAGTAATTAACATATTTTGCCAAAATCGATTTCAAATGAGAGATTATATGCGTAAACAGAAGCAACAAAATGGAGTGCCACCGGAAGAAAAAATTACAGTACTTGAGGGACTTGCTGAAGACAGAAACAAGTGGCGAAAATTAGTGAAGGACATTGTGGCGGTTATCCGTTGAACATGTATAGATGATGATCTAAATAAAGAGTTTCTCGGCTCTTTGGGTCCCGAGGTAGAATAGGACCCGAGTATCTTCTGCGTGTTACAAAAAGTCAATGAGAAAAGGTTTTTGGTAAGAAGGACATCCTAAGCCAAACTATATTAAATAACTGGAGTTGATAATTGAAAATTCACACAGGTGACCCCCAATTGAGAAACAGTTGTAAATATAGTAATAGAGTGCATGTTTAGCTGAATGTTATGATGCATGTTATGAAGATCAAAATCAGTTCTAAACTAAATCTCATTCTCTCCCTCTACACTGAAATATATATTCAACTGACATTCATACGTTCATATATTCATATATTATATCCATTTTTGTATAGCGAGCCATAATCAGCGATAAGTTTTCGAATTTCGTGGATCACCTTGTGTTTCTTTTTGAGCTTCAAAAACGTTTGGTGATCATATTCGTCCCAGCCTCCTTGGTGCCCGCCAGTTTGAGTAAGAAATCTCTGAAAATAACCAAAAGCAACAAAAATTAAGTATAAGATAATCAAAAAAGTCAAAGTCCTTCCTTCACCATTTTTGGTGAATAGGGCGGCGCCCATCTCCGATTCCTTAGCCTTTTGGCCACACAGCTGTGCAAGCACAGTGAATGCTACAGTTTGGGGCTGGTCACCTGGTAGCACTGTGTGTTTCACTCCCATGTTCTTTCCCAAAGTGCTGAATGCTAAGCAGGGAAATAGCATGTACCATTTTTCAAGTCTTTGGTATGACTCAACCGGGTATCGAAACCCGACCTGCCGCGTACAAAGCAAGCATTCTAGCAATGAGCCACGGACGCAGTTGATAAGTTGTTGATGGCGACAAAACTGCATATAGAAGATATGAAAACTTCAGGAAATCATTGCAACTTTTTATAAGTCACAATAATGGTAATATGAAACAATTGCAATAGCTACCTCATAGCTTTGTTTGAATAAACCTAACAGGCTTGAGTACAGTAAGACAAATAGCTCCATACAATAAAATGAAAACGACAATTGATTACAATGAAAACTATGTACCTGAAACGCTTTTACTTCTGGTGGCATAGACATGTTTTTCTTTTCATCTTGCTGGTGCGTTTTTGAGCGAGATGAAATCATGTTTGTTGATGACGTCCATGACTGGATTTTCTTTTCAAAAGATTCAAGCTCAATATTCAGTTGCTTCTCTTCTTTCATCATTTCATCATACCTTTACGGGAATATCAATTCATAAACACGAGATCTTAAATCAGATTTATTCATAACCTTCAAGGATACTCGATAATAAATGAAAAATCATTCCAGCATCGCACATACGAACACCTCTCATTCGTAGATATTGAAAACTCTGAATGCCTACCCATAAAAGGACCTTAATTATTGTAAAAGCAAGAGAGAGGACTTAAAAGTTTCTACGGAAGAAAAAAACAGTTTCATGAGATAGTTGATCAACTTTGAACTGTATAGATATACAATTCAAGACTTTGACAGTGCATAAAATCATTAGACGTGCCTAATTGTGAATTAAACTTAACCCACAACTTCCTCCTGATTTAATATCACAAATATCGTGGATATTTCAACTTTGCTTATTTAGCTGAAGATAGCAGTGAACCGTATAATCAGCATATGTCAGACAGAGATTATAAGACATCATTTATCCACCCTTACAACGATGTTGTCCATTTTGCTATTCAATACTACTCTTCCGCCGTCTACTTTGATTTTGCTCCTCTAAAAGGATAATACCTAAACCTACTGAAATACAAGGTTAATGACATCAATTCAAAGATAATGCTACCGGAACTTATTCCAAAATTAATAGAAACCTAATTGTAAAATGATATTTCAAATAGATACTGAAAATACAGTCAACTCTGTCTAATTCAAACTCGTGTAGTTTGACCTTTAGCTAATTCGAAAAATTTCAGGTCCCTTGAAAATCTCCCAACAAAAAACCTCTATAATTGGAATCTTTTTAACTTGAAATTTTTGTGAATCAAACATTTTTACGATCCCCAGAGAGTTTGAATTCTACAGAATTGACTTTAATTTGAAAAATTGTGAGGGAGTAACATATTGACTTTTTCACAATAGCAATCTAGAGGAAAAAAGGTATATTACATACAGTGCTCCTTGCTGCTGCTTGTAATTTAGAATACTGCTCTCAATTTCTTCCATCAAAATTTTCAGCTTCTCTAAAACTTAAGTATAATTCTCTACTTAAGTTTAATTTCATGAATATAACAAAAATCAGGTAAATAAATTTGAAAGTCAATTACAACGGTGCCACTCAATAGTCCAAATATTTAGTTTAAATGTAGAGGTTTAAGTGAAGAGAGACATGGGGTATGTTAAATTTGACATGGAAAGCGATTATAAGACAGGAGGAAATATTTTTTTAGTAAATTAAGCTGAGGAAAGGCCATGGCAACCTAAACAAAGCCCCAACAAAGGGAAAAAGAAGGGGAAGGTTAGAGCTGAGAGAGATTAGATCAAGTTTATTGATCTTAGATTTTAAAGATGGCAAATATTAAGATTCAGGAGAGGAAGAAGAAGGCAAGAGGTTCCACAAATTGCATTAGGAAGCCAGGTGGAATATAGGTTCAAAAGGCAAAGCTGAGTGGTTAAGTAGATGATAAAAAAAGTATGTCCTTGTTCAAGAGATACAGAAAGTAATCAATACCAATGACAAGGGTAACAGGAAATTCTTATAAAAAATTTACGTCAAATGTCAAATTAATATAGAGAAAAATTAACTGAAATGCAAAGGATCCGTTCAAACATACAGTCATGTGTTGTCTTTGGTCCTTCAATATCCTTCCTGAATTTCCGTACATTAGATGCAATTTTCTGAATTTTGCACTGAATAGTTTCTCCTGCAAATCCATAAAAATTATCACTTACAGCCTCATAACTTCCTGAATAATTTAAATAGTCAACTTATGTGCCATCAAACAAGAAATAAAAGAAACAAAATTACATGTTCTAGCAGACATACTTTCCTTGTCCCTTTCGGATGAATATTTCATGTCGTGTTCCTCCAGGTCACAAAAATCTTTCCTAAACTCATTTTTCTTTCCAAATAACTGGAATGACTTTTCCTTCTCCAATGCAAAAATTCTAAGGACATAATAGAAGCCTACATAAAAATTGATATCATCAGAGATTTTTGAGCAGGGGAAATTGGCTTGGTTCTATAACAGCCAACATTGATTTCCATGGACTCAATTACTCAGTTTGCCAAGGAGACTAGTAATTGATGAAAAAGCTAAGCTCAAAACAGCCCTGTGTTTCTCATGAACCATACGTTGCACATCAATGTAAATAGAAAGACTTTGAGAAATGTTACAAGCATGTACATTACATCACCGTTGCACATGATTTTAGGAATCAGCAGTTGATAGATGTATCTACCTTGTCCTAAAAATCATGGCTGTTCGATTCAACCCCCATGGACATTTCTTGCCTTCTGATCTTATTTAACGTGCAGAGAACATGGAGCCACAGAGAAGATTGAATTGTTTGATGTTAGATAAGTGATTATATGGAAAAATAACGATGAGCATAATTTACCAAATTCATCACCCAAAGAAACGGGCAGAAGGGCTGGTTAAGATGACAAAAGATGAATGGGTAGAGCGTTGATGTAAAAAATAGCAGGAAATGGCATGATAATGAATGTGTAGAAATACACAGTAAAGCAGAGTGGCAAATGGTATCATTGATAGAAAATATGAGAGTGAGACAGCTGCGGTTACTACATACTCATTCAAATACATAGGCTTTGTTCCTTTCATTCTGCATTTTTGCACTTCATGTCTTGCATTACATTCTCTGCACACTATGTCTTAATACCGGAAGCAAACATCGACTTAGCGGTGTTAAGGAAGTTGTGAACTCTCTGTTAATTCAGATATATGAATCATGGATTTGTGATAAACTAAACGTTAAACTTCCTGTGTTACATGTTAGAAAATCAATAATGACTTACTTTACTTTGAACTGTTGCATTTTTTCAACTGCTTCTGCTTGCTCCTTTGCATCCTTACGACTCCTCCATCCCTCTACATTGTGCAAAATGTGTTCTTTTTTCCCATCGCTATTCTCTCCATTAGCAACAGTCTTTGACACTTGCATAGAATTAATTCTTCTTCTTGATTCTTCAAGTGACAACTCTAGTTCATCATCATCATCATCACTCTGGGCCATTGTGATACTAGAAATAATGATATGATGCCCCATTACGGATCAGTCAACAAAATCTATGGGTCAATGTTTAAGTTATCCAGTCAAAAAAGTCCTTTCAACCAGGTACATATCAGTTGTACTCTGAATCATCGTCATCATCATATCGGGCCGGTTGCCCGGACCATATTGACTCTTTCCATCCATAAGGCCCTATCTTCCATGGTCTTGTGAAGATCTTCAAGTTGTAAACCAGTGTCTTCCATCAGTAAATTGGTTTACATCTTGACAGGCCTTCCTGTTTTAGCAGTTCCATGTTCAGGATCCGGTAGTATTACGTCACTGATGACCTCAACTCTTCTTCTGTAACAATGTCTGGCAACAATATAACAAGACGGTATTCTTCTTTCTCTTATTGCTGAAGAGATCCTGGGCAACTGACCGTACAAACAGCTAATGGTTGGATGTGTTTTCCAGTTTCAGTTTAATACTACCAAGAGCATTATAGCGTAAGTTCCACCTAACTTTCTCTTTAGTTTTTTGCTAAGAATCTATGCTGGAGAACCATCCAGCAGCACAGATTCTCAACAGCTATAAAAAAGTATCCTTTAATCTGTTCTGACTTTGAATAATAAAAGCAAAAAGAACAAAACAGAATCAAGAGCCATGCTTAAAATTTTAACATGATTGCTTGAAAGAGCTGCCATCTTTTCATTTGGTCTACCATGAATAGTTCTCACTGCCTTCTACTGTCTTTCTAGAAGGTAATTCTTTCCAATAAACCAATTGCTGAATGCACTACAAACTATGACAAAAAATAAAGAATCTATCAAGTTACATTCCACTTTTAGCTTAAAAACTGTTGGGGTGCTTTGATGTTGTACCCTCCTTCTGATGTGCTCATCACTAATTTAGTTCAAAAGTGGGCTGGCACTTTTTCTTTCTTTTTTTTTTAGTGGGCTTTGTTGAGGAAAGGCTATGGTGGCCTATACGAAGCCCCAACAAAGGAAGAAAGAAGAAAGCGAACAGCTAAAAGAGGAAGAGAGATCAGATGAAGTTTATTGATCTTAGTTTTGTGTTAGATCAACACAAAGGCTTTGTGCTTGTGAAATTTGTTCCGCATGCGGTACACAGAGATAAAGTTGTTTAAGATTATTGGCGAGATTAATACTTAAACATTGGGAAGCTGTATTGATTGCTGCTGATTGACAAAAAGTTTGCCCCCTGCAGCTCTGAGTCCCCTCTGAAAGCTCTTCGTACTACTGTAAGGTATCCACATACCTTCTTTACAATAGTACACAGTCATATTCAACCAGAGGATGCAGATTATTCACAAAAGCGTCGGCTATAGGATTGGTAATACTGGCTACTACTACTATGCTACCAATAGCGACAAGATGTTGACCTGACGCATCTACATCTGTCTACATCTACATCTTAATCAGTAAGACCCATAAGGCATCACACTGATGGAGATCATCCCACTGCCCATGCACTCCCATCGCATGGCACAGAGACAATGAAAAAGATTGGAACTCTATGGGGATTGGCTTTATATGATAAATTTGTGGAAGTTTGGCCGAATATGGGTATGCACGAGGAGTGAGAAGATCTCAAATGGGAAACAAGTATACTTCACATGAAGAGGAAAAAGAAAATAAATTGATTAATAAGTTAACTAATAAAAAATAAATTAGAAAATTACATAGCGGCAAAAGAAAATTGTATGAGAAAACTGAACGACGGTCCACTACACACAAAAAGCAATTACTAAGATACATTCAAACACTAACAACCTTTGCGCATCCACCCTTAAAACTGTTTACGATCTTTGATTTTCTAATTTCAGGTGGAATCGAGTTCCATTCTATGATTGTCCTTGGGTAGAATGAGTACTTATAAATGTCCCTCACTGTTGAAATCTGAACAAACATTTTCTCCAGAAAGAGAGGAATGTTTGGGCTCCTCACCAGTTGTCATAACTAAACCTGTGCAACCATAATTTATTGCAGCCCCCTTAACTCATTTGATAAGTACTAACAACAAGAACTGGTTACTTCTTTATAGTGAAAAATGAAGACTGGCCCAAACATACCACGTCATAAACTGAGTGGCTCCGACGAGATTAGCATCAGAGAGATCAAGTGCATGCCAAAAATTTGGGAAATTAGGTAGAGGACAAGGTACAGGATAGCTAAATTTGTATCGAAATTGTCTATATAGTCTAGCGATAAGATATTGAAAAAAACAAACCTATTTTTCTCTTCCAATTGAAATTCAAATGTTTTCGTAAAAGTATCTACTGAAGTGAATTAAGGTCAATACGAGGCTATAGGAAGATGGCCCAATGAAGCGATATTCTAGTAATTGAATATGGCTGCTTGACTGCTGGTCGGAAAGTCCTTCTAACTGAATGATTGTATTGCTACGAAATCAATGTGAAAATATGACAGAACAGCCAAGGTCAGTTTCGAAAGTTATTTAAGACCAATTGCAATCTCCTGCAAACGCTGTGGGCCAAATCGTTCTTTTTACAAAGCGAATGTGTTAGTGCCGCCAGATTAAACAAGCAGTTTTGACGTCCCTGATTATTGAACGATGAAATGTTCGTAAGTCTTGCTTGGTGTTAGTTTTTCGCGAAGTGTAGTTTCGTTTAACCAATATTCCAGGAAGAGGTCGAGAAAATGGGACGTGCCTGCTGAGAATATCGAAAGAGATGCCGCTAACTCATCTGTCTCAGGTGCGGCCCAAAAGGCGAGAGAGAGAGCTGCCAAGCTTGCAGCGAAATTAGCAGCTGAGGGAAAATTGGCAACTGGTATACCTCCACCTCCGATAATTGTAAGTAAAAGGCTTTCTGTATTAAAACATCTAAAGGATGTTACCAAAGTAGATTTTTGTGTTATCTCTATTGAACATTTTCAAGGAGGTCTAAAATAAACAAGACTATCATCGTTATAATTCACATTCTTCCTGTAGGGTTAGCATCTATCCGTTATTTTTGCCCATTAATACCTGAATGTTTTTGCAGCCAACTTTATTTGGGTGGCAAAGTTTCAAATGAGCAAAGCTCATATTTGTTGCTTCTCCAATGGCTTAAATGTTTTGTTATCTGATAATGCAGATAATCTTTTCTGGTTACATTGCCTGCATATTTTTTTCCTAGGCTCCATCCTCCATCACAAGGCCTAGTAGTGCCACAAAGTTGCCCGCCGCAGCCTCACAGGCTACAGAATCTATGATATCAGATCTTGAAATTGTTAAACTTGAAAATGGTGGATACATGGCTGAGCTCGAAATCAATGATCTGCCTGCAAGGTTTTTTGCCCTTCCTGTTAAACATTGATTGAATCAAAATCGAGTCCAATACTATCCGAGACTAACGTCATCTTACTTAAAATTGTGAATGATATAAATCTCTTATGACATCTTCAGTTTGTTCTGAGTTTAATACTTTATCATTTGCTGATATTTTTCCATTTTTAGGGTTAATTTGACCAAAAGAGCTGTGCAAGATAAGGTTATTCTATTTTTCTCCTTTCGTGTTAAAGATTTTTCTAAATCTGCATGTTTGGACTATATCATTGCACTCAATTTTGCATTCATTCATGCATCTGATTATAATTGCCAGCTGATCCTCAGTAAACATGCCTTCAATATGTCCACTGGCTGAAGTCGGATTCTAGGATGCTATGCAAAAGTAGTGAAGCTAGTTAGGTTCAATTTAAGCTTAGTTCAATTCTTCGCCCCTTTTTTTAACTAATTAAAAAATCGCCTTTTGCAAATATTGCTAACTATATCATTTCATCATTATGAAAAATGTTGGTTAATGCAATAAATTGTTACTTGCCAGCCTATCCACCTATATTTTGGAACTTCATACTAGTTGTTTACCTAATGAAAAGATTTCCCCAGATATTGATAAGCACAGTTGCCTTGCTAAATTATGCTGATTGATGCCAAATGCAGGATAGCTCAGTGGTAAGATTCTTCCGCATTGATCATATGGTCTAAAGTTCAATTCCCCCTCATATAAACTTTCACTTAGAGTTAGGAGAGTTGCTAGCTCTCTGTAATTCCAAGTGTATGAATCACGAGGTGCGGTCACATCGAGAGGAAGGACTTAGACACTGCTCCATAAGCAAAAAGCTTATCAGTGTCTGAATGTCTACTTTTGACATGTAGGCACAATTATATGTATAAAAATATCAAAAACAGCAAGAAAGTAGAATTGTATAGAATAATGTCTAGTGCAGCACCCCCTTGTTTTGCTTCTAATTTTTGAAAGCCTCTGAATTGGCTTGTTGTAGCCTGTGGGCATTCCCAGCCATGTTTGTAGAGTGAGCTTGTTTTTCCAAATCACAGATCTCACTGCAAAGTGGAGCTGCAATTGTTACAAAGGGAAGATATGTGCCACCGGAAGGCAAAGACCTTCTTAAAGGACAAGGGTATGTCTTTACGTTTCAAAATCGGTTATATAAAGTTGTCAATTTGACTTTTTTATTCAATTGAAACAAAGAGACACAACCAGGTATTAATTTTATGCTAGGTAGAGCAATATAAAATATCCAGAAATTTGACAAATGCAGCAAAAACTTGTTTCCTTGAGCGCAGTAGGCAAGTGCCCCACTTGGCACCTGAACTGTCACTGCTAGCCATGCAAAAAGCTGTATTGGTGACTGTCTTGTAAACACTTTTACTTCAGTATTTTGTTCTACCAGGGAAAGACCACTCTATTTGAATATCCAAGCTCCAATTGAAGCTAAAGTTCAAGGTAAATCATCAAAAATTGGCATTGAGACAAGTCATGACATTTTTCACATAGGCATTGATTTGGAGGACTTCAGATGTCTCCTTTCCAAGGCTGTTGATCAGGACCGCTGCCTTCAGTGACGGAATTCTGCTCATAATCTTTTGAAAAGACAGGACAGTTCTAACCTCTAGTCTGCCCCATCTTCATCAAGCCTTCAGTCTGTGGCTTTGCCATTAGTAACCATTTTTATAGAGACTGGTGTTTGTTACGCTTTGTCCCCAAGTGCAACAAAGATGTGGTTTAGTGACATACCTAGAATTATGTACTGATTTAGCGATTGGAAATGGAGCCCATACCAAAGGGGACAATGTGTCATATTTATCTCAATGTCAGCCTGCGTTATACTTTATTTGATGCTGCTACCTTGATTTCTTATTCCTTTCTGCTCGATCCAATTTCACCTTTTTGTTAACATGTCTTGTGAATTTTTTAGTTGCCCTTCACATGATAAAGGATGCAGTCAAGAATTTTGGAAAGCCAGACCAATCTGGAAACCAGAATGGTGGTCAGAATGTAAGGAGTCCTTTTTATGTCTCTCACTGGTGGGAATAGCCACTACCTATCTTTAATTCAAAGGTTAGAATTTGAGAGGCCTAGACATATGCAAATAAAGAACAAAATAATAATGATGATAATGATATCATATCTATACAGGTTGAACTTGTTCGACAGATGCTGTTATCAATCAAGGACCTGTCTAAAACATACTAAATTATACATACATTGCTAAGAGGAACAAAGATAAGTAAAAAGCCAAATAAAAAGAAATAGTTTGGTTAAAGTCAAAGTTAAAAGTCAAAGTCAAAATCTTTGCAAAGGGTCTTAATTCTTGAGATGGACATTTCCAATTTCATTTCATCTGGCAACTTATTAAGTGTAGTTAAATCTTGCTTGGGATGCGTTTTGAAGCAAAACGAGATGTTGAGGAAAGGGGCTGGTAGTAAATTGAGTTTTTAATGTGGTTTTTTTGTTTAATTTTGTTGTTTGATTTTAGAAATGTAGGGTAGCAACCTGAGATAGAAAAGAGATACTGAAAGAGAAGAGTACAATGAAGAGAAAACTAAAATGGATTAGAGTATACTAGAAAATTGTAGAACAGATTAGATTGTAGAAGACTCAGATTATGTTAGATTAGATTAGATTAGGTTTTTTAGTCAGTTGTGTTATGGAAGGTCCTGATGGCCTATACAAGCCCCAAAAATGAAGAAAGAAGGAAATGAAAGACTAAAGGGAGAGAGAGATCAGATCAAGTTTATTTATCTTAGGTTTGAAAGATGGCAAGTTGTGGGATAGAGTTCGTGGATTAGGCAGTGAAACTTGGAAAGGGTTTGAATGAGTCGAGCTTCTGGTGATTCTAACACACCTAAGAAAAACAGGGACCATATCCCTTATCTCCTGAGGGCAATGCCCGTGAAAGTATCTGTAGAAGATGGAAATATCTCCAACTAAATGATGACTGGAAAGAGGTTAGGGAGATTTGGTGAGGTTGGGATTAGTTTAAGGTAAATAGATTACAGTAGATTATAATAGATTGCCATAGAGTAGGTAGAATTGAAAACTCTCGTAAATCTAATTTTATGTCCTTTGTGGAATACACAAAAGCATGCTGAATGCTAGATTACTTCTTCTAGTCGCTGTAATTAATTTCATGTCACCATAAACAATAATTTACTTGTTGGATCACTTGAACCATTGTTTGATAATTTTGTTCATTTTTGCTTACCAAGAAACTGCCCTGTTGCCAAATTTTCTGCTTGGTTTGATTGATGTATGATTGACTGGATGCATTGTCAAATTCCCAAAGATAATGTTTGATTTACTATTTGATAGATCATTGCTTGGTATTTGGATGACTTGTCATTTGACTGGTTGAGCAATTCAATTGAAGAAGGAATGAGTAGATGAATGAATGAATGAGTTAGTGAATGAGTGAATGAGTATTTGAATGGCTAGCTTCTTGACTGAATCTTGTATTTGCAAATTGATGGTCAAGTTGCTACATGTTCAAGCAAATGAAAGATGTTATTAATTGTTGAAAATGGAAATAAGTTCCTTATGATCAGCTTTTTCTCTCTTTCAGTTGAATTATGTACAGGACAAGATTTTTGTTGGTCTTGACTTTGCGCCACCAGAGTACAATATCAAAGAGAAATTGGAAGGACCAAATGTATGCACATTTTTCCTTGTCTTATATATCCCCTTTTCTCTCCTGTCCCATCTTTGAAACATTAAATCAACTAATCTGGCTGCAAACATAGAGGTGTAAATCCTTATTGTCACTATACATTATCTCAGCCTTTTCCACTTTAGGGTTCATACCTGCAGCATATTGTGATGCAAACAGGAGCCAAGGTAAGCTGAAGTTCATATTAATTGCCCTTTGATTCTGTGAAGCGTTTAGTTCCAAAGTAAAAACTGTAATGTTCAAGTAATTGTCAAATGTCATTTGAACATGTCTATCTGGCTTCAGGTTTCTCATAAATGCCATGAAATTTTGATTAACCATCCAGAGTTTCACCGTAAATAATCAAACTATGATATGCCTACTTTGCAAACCGTGATTTTTATCTTGAATTCTTTGTATACAGTTTGGAGTATATGTTACACATCTCATGCTACACTCGTTATAGTGTAGAAATTTGAAGAGCTCATTCAAATATGCGTTTTGTAGCTCTGATGCAGTCCTTTTCCTGAACAGTTTGATCTTGAACCCTCTTTTTATGTATTTTAGAGTGGTTAGCTTTACATAAAACATCAGGAATAATTAATTTCTTCTTTTTTAATGTAATCCTCACAACAGGTTCACCTGAGAGGAAAAGGTTCAGGATATATTGATCAGAATTCAGGAAGAGAATCATTTGAAGCCCTGCATGTGTACATTAGCCACCCAAAACGAGATGGTTTGCAGGCTGCCAAATCACTTTGTGAAAGCCTCCTTCAGTCTGTATGTTCAAGTAATTTCTCTTCTGTCTTCTGCTTATGCTGGCGAAGATTATTGACCCTCTCTTATTGCACAAAGCATTCTAGATGCCTCTTATGTTGGTTCATTTTAGTAGATGGCTTGATATTACAACGAAAAGTCAACCATACCATCTAACCACTAATAGGGTTGGGAAGTCGAGTTTGTTGGAAGGAGGGTAGACAACCTGTTTAAGTCACACCTTCAAGTTTTTACTAAGCATTGGTATTTTTAGAACTTAAGGTAGGGTCAATTTTATGACTTAGTTAAGCTTCTGCTTGCATGATTTCTCATCTCTTTCTTGGAATAATTGTCCATCTTCTGCGCTAAAAACAGGTGCATGGAGGCTACAAGACTTGGGATCAGGTCAGTCGACAGACATTGCCCCATCAACAAGGTAAGGTTGATTGTGTGGCAAAAAATTTGCATTCAATTGCACTCCCTACATCACTATGTCAATGAATAGTCCAATTCCTCAACTTTAGAGCTACCTGTAATTTTTTAATCCACAAACTCCACCCCACAAATCATCGTTCGTCCCAAGAACATGCAACTTATAGAACGTCTTGTCTCCTTCTTGCTTTCCTGAGTCCTACAAGTTGCCACCCTTCTAATCTAAGCTCAATAAACTTGATTCGATCTCCCACACCTCTAAGCTTTTTTCTTTCTTCTTTCTTACATTGCCGGGGCTTTGTATAGGCCGCCATGGCCTTTCCTCAACATAATTTACTAAAAAAGAGAGAAAGAATTCGCCCTTTTGAATAGAGAACACAATTACGAGGCAATTTTTTGCTTATATAGATAAGCCACCGTTTTTCTTGCTGTGATGTTTGACCTTCTATTTGAAATATTTACCAAATCCTTATACTGAAATGCTTACTTAACACTTACCAATAGCTGGAATATAATGATAATCAATTTATTTAAAGTTGGCGCTACATAGCTTTACTAGAGCTAATGCAAGCCAGCTAATTTTTACTTAACAAGTCTGCATTAGATTTTCGATCAATTTTATTGCAATATCCATTTGATCAATTTAGCCTTTATTGGCTTGGTCTCGTACATAAACACCCGCTTCTGAATTAAAATCTATTGATAAAGTTCTTGATGCATTAAAAAAAGACATCTGTTGTTATGACCTTTTGGTGTATATTCTATCTCAGGCTACAGCCAGCAGCCATACCAACAACCTCCAACAATCTACCCGAGTCTTAATTTGCCGCCTCCTCGCATGGGTTCGCAAAACGTGTCTTTGGTAAGAGAATCTTTCGATTTTCATGCAAAAATCTCTCAGCAATATTTGTATCCATGCTTTTTCGTTACCCGTTGATGCTTTTAGATAATGTTTTCATGGAAACTAAGACGCTCGGCCATTTAGAAATAGAATTCATAATATGCTTATTCATCCATTCATTTGTTTATTTTTTGTATTTATATTCACTGGTGCTATAATTGCATTTGACATTTGATTTTCGCCGTGAAACCAAAAAAATTGACCAAAATTTATTAATGCATTGATCTTGGGCGAGTGGCCGAGCAACTTGTACCGTTTCCATCGGGTGACTGAAGTCGCGTTCGCTTGAGTTTGGTCCAACTTCGGATTCGTAACCACATGGTAGCCTGACCGTGTACCTAACCGTGTACCTAACCGTGCTGTCCTTTGGAAAGGACATTGGACCAAGTTCCATGCCTGGGTGCTGCGTGCTATCGGGCGTATATTAACTTTCAACAGCATTCAAATCCATCCAGCCCACTCTAGGCTGATTAATGATGAATGAAATTTGTTTAGTTAGTTCAGGCGGTATGATTCTAAAGAGAATATACCGGAAGTACGTGAAATATCGTTAATTAATACATGAAAATGCCCATGTTAGTGTGCTGATCTTTTCCTTCTTTGTTTTAGGCTCCTGCTGTTTACCCTCAAATCTCACAGGGCTCATATCAGCAGCAAAACTGTAAGAACCTATTCGCCATTTCTATGACTCAATGATCTTCGTTATAGAAATAAAGCAGGCTAAATTTTGATGCCAATAATAACGCCTGTCGAGCGGAATGCTATCCCTTGCAAGCATTGAAAACGAAAAAGCACCTTATTCTGACATTTCTGTTATCGACATATCGCTTTCATATATATCTTCTTTCATTTTCAACAGAATGGAATTAAAATTTAGCACGTCTTGAATCATTCTTTCGTTCGCATTCCTAAAAATGTCGCATTTAAATCTTCTCTTCGTCTTCTTCTTTTCCTTGCTTTTGTGCAAGTAAAGTCGCTGATGCATATAGCTCTCCTCTGCGTTTTTCTCTCTACGTCCTTGCCTTCTTCCTTTTCCCAATCCTACAACCTGCCATTTCTTGGGTCTAAGACCAATAAACTTGATCGTATCTCCCTCTCCTCAGCCTTTACCTTTAGCCAGCTTGTATAACTTGTCCGTATCATTGCGGTTCTCAGCTTGTGACAAGTGCGTCGCATTCTCGATTTCGAACGTAGCAGAATCCAGAGAAAGGGCTCTGAGTTTTTTCTAGGGAAGTTGACTTTGTGAGGTGATTTCCCGTTGCCTTCCTCGCCAATGGTATTTTTATTGTGACACGTGCAGGATTCGAACCCACAACCGCTGTGTTATGATTCCACATTAACCACTACTCTAGTGTTGTTTTACCAAAAATGCGCACTGAAACTGGAAAAAATCGTTTGCTTACCAGGGAGCCCACATTTTCAACCGACTTGAAAAACAACCCGTGACGAAATATCCATCGTGCTATTCAAAGAGAAACTAAAACTATCGAAGTCTCTGTAGATGCCCAAGGAAAAATGTTTTTGACCCTAATAAATTCTCATTCTTTAATTGTACATTATTCATTTTCTTCTTACCTTGACTTTAACCACAGAGATTGTCAATAGGTAGGATTACAGGTCCTTGAATGATAACAGATAGTTTACGTCTGAACAAGTCAACCTGTCAAAATATCATTTATTATCATTATTATTATTACACCATGGCACCACCTTTTACTCGCTCGAAATTTATTTAACCTCGTTTTCATTCCTTTTCTACAGATCCCCCTCCTTCAAGTTATGCAAACCAACCTCCTCCAACATTCCGGCCACCGTATGACCCACCTTATTCTCAACCACCACCTTCCCAACATTCTGTGCAAGGATACCCATCGTCGAAGATATCATCAGTTTATCCACCAATAAACGAGAATCGAAATTCTATTGCATTCGCGCCTCCGCAGGATACCCTACAGGTGCGTAGTTATGCTGCAAGGTTAAATCGATTCATGAAATTCAATTCAATATGATTTAGTCAAGACTGCTTTTTATCAATGCTATTATGTTCAGTGACAAAGTTGCTGTCTTTTACTGTTGTTTTCGACAGTATATCTATCAATAGAATATTTGATGATAGATATTGTTTGGCGTGACGCAAAGGATGGAAAGATGATTTCGCCGTGCTTTAAGTTGTTGTTGTTCGAACCTCGTAGAATTATCAAATATTGGATGATGGCCGAAGAAATAGGACTGAAATGCCCGGATTCGACTCATCCTGACGCTATTTGATCCGTTTAGAGACCTAAAGATAGATTCCTCTGGGTTTAACAGACACAAGTGTTCCCAACGACGCACGTTTAATCTGCAAATGTGTGACGAAGGTGCCAATCGAGAATTAGATTAATAAGTTACCAGCAAGCTTGCAAGCAAACACATTCATGAATCAACAACCTCAGCAGAGGATAAAAGCAAGCTGACACGATCCGCATATTTTGATATCATTTTCATAGTCCTATTCCGGCCCCTGTCCGACATTTTGTACTCTGACGAGTATCCCACGTGAAGACCTTCAATACGATAAAATCACGCTTTCGCTCCTCTGTTCAATATTAAAGGAAACGTTTTTGAATAGTATAGAACGGTAAATCGTTGGACCAACATGTTATGGCCGAGAATTTCATCAATGGGAATTCTGTCAACATTCTGACCCTAGAAAAGATGCTACTGCATTTACGAATACTGATACAGCCCTACGCAATTTGCCTGTCGTTTTTAACACATTTATTCATATTGAGTATTTCCTTATTTTTTCCTACTTGTCAGAATAACCAGAATAAGTCGAATTTAATCGAAGTATCTTTGGTTGTAGCCACAGTACCAAGTCAATTCCACAACGTAAGACGTCCAGACTATTTGCTGGGCAATCGTTTTTTTGCTATATAAATTTGAGGTTAATTTGACTCCCTGTGCTCATTTTATGGTGCTTTCTGAACAGTTGCGTTCAACGGATACGACACTTGCTGTATCCATTCAATCATAGTCCTCTGTACGTAATACTTATTTATAGGTAATGTAAAAATCTAAATGGATAGATAAATAGATAGAAAGTTGTCGTCTTGCAATGAAGTTCCTTCATACGCCTTGTAACAAGTAAATGTACTGATGTTGTGAATTCGTTTTACCTTCTGATATATCAAGTGATTTGTAGTATCATAAGAGGGGAAGTTGGCATAGTGATAAGAGCACGTGTGTACTGTGCGGAGGGTCTGGGCTCAAGGCATGCTCCTGCACGTTTGCCTTCGCCCTCTGTCTGCCCACCCAGCTGTAAAAGGGTACCTGGTGAAGCTGGGGAGGGGAGAGTGAAGTTTTTTTTAGTGAGTTATGTTGAGGAAAGGCCATGGTGGCCTATAAAATGCCCCAACAAAGGAAGAAAGAAGAGAGTGGAAAGCTAAGAGGAGAGAGAGATCAGATCAAGTTGACTGGTCTTAGATTTGAAGCGGCGAGGAAAGGAGCTCGTCGTCTTTCCTTACGAATCCTTGGCTCAGGATGGTGTCTCCCCAACACTCATTTCGAGTACGTGACTCGATTTTGTTTAACTTTTATGTGTTGTTGCATTTTAATCATAAGATTTATTTTAATTTTTCTGAAGGGCCTCAGAGCAGCACGCATCGAAGACAGAGGCAACTTCAACGCAAAGGAAAAGGCGCAGATTTACTGAGGTATTTGTCATTTTTCCTTCGTATTGCATTCCTTCGTACTTTGTATGACTGAAATCGAGATGTAGGGTTGTCGCTAACATTCAAAGCAATGCTTTTATACAGAGCGGGAAGTCACTGAGGCAAATCCATCTCAGACAAACGTATCTCAAGCGATGCCTCATATCACTTTATGATATGCTAAGTTTACATTTCAAATGAATCAAGGATTTCTTGCTCGTGTTTTTATGAATTTAGCTCCCATTTCGTTTCTCTCTGATTATGAATCTTACTCAGGGCATCAGAATCAGTTGTTTTTGAAAGCTTTGTTGCGACAAATTTTACCAAATATTACGCCGATAAATGAGTATCGAAACAAATGGGGATGGTCGCCGTAATCCATTCAACTTCAACTTCACTCGAATCAATACTGGGCCCGTTCTCGATGCGAGTGTATTATTATTTATTATTGTTATTATTGTCACGAGAACCTCATTTGAGAAGTAATGTCCTGTGATAGCCTTGTCCTTCCCGTGCCACGTTTTGCACCAGCTTTTTACGGGGCTCTGATTTTTATGCCACTGAATGGGCAGATGGAGGGAGGGATGGAGGGGGGATGGAGGGGGCCCACAAATTTCCCTAAGCGTGGCGAAGAGTCCTTTAGCTTCAGCAGAAGCAACTACGCCAACTGTCCTGTAGAACTATTTGATATTTGTATAAATGTGAATTTATTTCGTCTCGTCGTTTCGTTGTCACTAATGGTTTTTTCTTTTCTTTCCCGTTTCGTCTTGACTTTGTTTATCATGAGCAGGATCCAGCGTTGATTCGCAAAGTGAGCGAGCAAACTGAATCAAAGGTGAGATGTTTTCCTTTTGCTTTCCCTTCTCGGGTGTCGGCCTCGTTAATCGCTCGTTAATCCATCCATTGTGAAGTTTGTCTGCTTTAATGGAAGATGGGACATTTATTTCTAAGTTCATGGGCTGCGAAAGAGGAAAATTTCAGGGAGTGTTGAATAGTTTGTATTGGTTTAAAGTGGCAGAACATGTCCTACCCTTGTATCTCTTGCAAAATCGACTGTTCGTATTGGAATGCTGTCAGACCGGAAAAATCTCTCGCGATATACTTCTTAAGGTCTAAAATCTCCACCAGCATGGTTCATTCTTTCATAGTCATCCAAAACACTTAAGTGCATGAATGCTGTAATTCGTTGATATGTTTGCCCTTCCATCAGAAATCACTCAAAATTCGTCATATCGCCTGCGATTGCATTACATCAAAGGATTGGTTGATATGTTTAAGAAATGAACTCTCCGCTCCTTTGATCTTCTTCGTTTGAACAGTGTTGCACTTTGCATCAACTTATATGAAAGCACTGGATGCTTTCAAACCACCATCTAAAATGGACTCGCTCTTAATTTCGAAAGACTTCTTCACGAAAGACAATCAAGATTGTAGCAAACTCTCTCAAAGCGCTTCTATGCCTTTTTGACAGTCCCTTGGCTGTAGATTCAACACTGATAGCCGTAAATATATTCAAAAATATCTTTCGAAATGAAAGAGTCCGTCAATTTCAGATGTATAAGTCATCATAATATAAGCTATTGATATATTTATAATCATATTTTCCATTCAATATTACTTTCGTTTTCGAGTACAATGGCATGTTTACAATCAATTATGATCGTCACTCTGACTGATTGATGGAAAGATTAACTTTGTTACATTTGTCCTTGTCCGTTTTATATGGTCGACCGTACATGCTTTGGGTTTTGCTCTGCTCTAGCATTTCTTCGTTATAATCGAAGACATTTCAATTCACTGAATCCATACCTCATTGATTAAGTTTGACCTCTTTTAAAACTGCCTATAAGCATACTCCAGATTTCGACAAGGTTCAATCTCGTTTGGAACCATATTTAGTGGCTTAAGTCTCTCAACTTAAGCTGTAGGGGTCTTCGTTCCTAGGCCTTTATACATCCATTGTATCAATACTGACGATGAATAAGGCAGCGGTTGATCACATAAAAATTTCCTCCCCTTCAGAAAACACGGACTTCCAGTCTAAGTTTCTGCTCCGCTCGAAATCAAGTGTGGTTAGCAATTTTTCATAGTATGATTGCATTTGTTTGAATGATTTATGATTTCCGCATATTGATTGATTTCTTCTCTCTCTACCTTCTAATGAAATAGGAAAGCACTTCTCACAGTTTAGATTCAAATACCAAATTTAGGTCAACTGGGGAGCCGGCCAAAGAAGCGTCACGTGACCACCGCGACGCGGTTTCGCCCAGTCGTGATACCGAAAAAGTCTCGAAATTTTTGCCACCGCGCGACGTCGTAACGTCGAAAAGAGGTGCGTATTGTAGGATATTTGCTTTGTGTGTGCTAAACTTTGGATTTTTCCTGTTTGCTGCCAAAATGTAGAGGATATTTTAGACTGTATGGAGGCTGTCACTTGAAAGATAATTCAAGTATTACATCTTGACGCATGCATTTCTTGGGATCGGCAAACTTTATGAGAAATTTTAAAAACCGTGGTTTATCTTGGGTGCATTGATTACGGTCGCCTGCTGAAATTTATTTTGATAATAGTGATAATATTGATTATACTAGCAATTATGTTAATAATGATGAATGATTCTATTAAACATGGGAAGCTTGGTTTTCGTTGAATAGATCACAAACTATGTACATAAATGTTTTAATCTTTAAATTGAATTATTCAACTTCTGATTTGCAGATGAAAATAGCATTTTTCTTGACTGCTTGCCTTTTGCGAAGCAATCTAATTAGTTTTGTTTTGTAGATATTGGTGATTTCAAGCCTCCTTCCCTTCTGCCCGTGGCTGCGAGAAAGCCGAGCAAGAAAAGGACATCAAACCCTAAGAATGCACTCTCATCTTTGTTAGCTTATGACGATTCAGATTCTGATGACGAAAGTTAGTTCATAGAATCGCGGTTGTCGTAGATTTAGCATATAATGACGTAAGAAATGTGTATTTTCATCACAAACGTTTGAGTAACCACCATGGGAATTGAACCACGAAAACTGGAATGAACAGTGTAGATAGAAGGTAGAAGTATTCAAAGATGAAAGAATATCTTCTGCTTCAGATCTGTCTAATTATCCCCACATTTTTCAATAGCTTGGTAGGTGTAAGTGAAGACATTTTGTTGCTTAACAACCCCATAGCTGCATGTCGTAAATAGCTGCATGTCGTTATAAGTAGAATCTGAACTGATGGAGAACCGATTGCTGTTGGTTCAGAATTTCTGTATGGAAAGCATGTTAAAATTCCTGCACACAAGTTTTAATGCCTTAATTTTCAATGCGATGCGTTGAATGCCTTCCTGCATTTGTCACACCAAAAATGCATGGGTTTATGAAGGAAGAAAATACTACCTTAGTAGTGTCTCAATGGCATTGAAGGTAATGATACCAGTTAAACTGTGAGGCATTTGAACCAAATGTTACCAGTTCAGACAATTTCTACGTCTGATAACCAACATTTTTTATCAAGCAGTCGCTGCTAATTTTGTATTTTAAGAGGCAAATGGTAGCGCAAAGCTATAGCCTCTATTTTTAGGATTTTTGTCTAGATTTCCTGGGCTACGTATATTTTGATAGATGTATCCTCTTTCATTGTTGTTAAAAATCTTACGTTTTTATCCCTCACAAGAAACTTCCTGTTAAGTAAAGTCGTTGCTTGATGATAATAAAATGTTAAATCGCAAATGACAAATCAGTTTGCCATCTTTATGTGATTCGAGGTTTGTTTGACGTTGTTGTTGTCCTTCTGGGTGTCGTTACTAAATGAAAACGAAGGCCCTGTGCATTACAAAGGCAGAACCCGTGTGATAGATGTTTCTCTTCACCATGACGAAGATGATGAGTAATACACGGACCGTGGGAATGCATTAACTGACTCATCAACATCTTTAAGTGCTAGTCCCTGGATGCCTGTAAATCTAGCCACCTGCTTTTGCTATTAACCGATTCATCCAGACATGTTGGATGCAGGTCGCATAAAGCTGAACGGGTGTCTGAAGCGTCTTGTAGCCACATACCCCGGTGAACAACGGTCGAAGGAACGCCGCTTGATATTCGACGTCAAATAACTCACGATGTCCTCAAAACATCTCCTTTTCCTCGCAATGACCGTCTTCTGCAACGAAAAGGCAGCTTCGCAGGTAAGCTTGTATTTTGCTACGCTCTACGACCTTTTTTAAGTAAGCACAAGCTGCAGAATGCACACAACAGTGCAGCAGTTTTTCCATCGTTGCTAGCCCTTGGTAAAGTTAGGCGATTAGATTCACTGGAAAACAATGTTTATTAATCACAGGATTCATCAAATTCAGATCCTGTGCATCGCATTTCATTCCAGTGACAAGGGGAGGTTTGCCATTTTACATGTCCACTGCTATTTTGGTGTCTGTCTGACTCAGAGTTGATCTTGCCCTCTTGCATTTTCTACTGGTTAGTGACTATTCATTTGATAAAAGCAATTATATAACAATACAGAGTGTGTCAGACTGTTTGCATTTGCAACAAGCAAATTTTTCACGTCTTAATTACCAAATCTCAATCTGCACCTTTTACTTAAATTTACATTGGAATAATTATCATCTCGAACTACATTTCGCAGTTCGCGTTGTGAAACAGTTCGTCTTCTGCTGCTCGAAATTCAATTTCTTCAACAATCAAAATTGATAATAATAATAATAGGCGCCGTCAGTCAATAATGACTATGGTTTACATCACAAAATTTTTGCAAGTCAATGAAAAATGCTCAAGCTGTTCAAAGCTTGCATTTTTTTCAAGTTGCTGATAAGTCCGATTCGGGCATGGCAGTCTTTCCCATATTTACAGATAAAGGCACTTCTGATGTTATCCTGACACACTTTCCTTTCCTTTCAACAATCAATACACAAACGATAATAGCAAAACTTAATTTCGCTGCCAGTTTTTCAAGTGGTCTTACTTTGTGAGGTTTTTTCCTTCGCATTTACCATTCTCCGCACATTTGCTGAATGATCTGTTTTAGCTAATCCACCAACCACTATTTCTACTGTAGCAAGTTCCACTTTGAGCTCCACCGTGACTAGGCCTTCATTCTTGAAAGCTTACTCGAAAACAGATTTTTCTGAAAAAAATTGGCAAATGGATTACTTGAGGAATAGGTAGAAGTTTGCTTGTAAAGGAGATGGGCAGAAGTTCAGAATAGAAGATGAAGAAGTAAGATATAGAGAGAGAAGTGCGGCTATTTAGAGCCAGCTTTGAACAATTAAGTACTCTGCGACTGAAAGGTATCTACATTTGCTGTCAATAACAGATGAATTCCACTTCCTTCTAACATGATTTTCACGCTGTTAGAATGGCTGTTTCTTCCAGTTCTGAGTGTTTATGGTAAATTTTGAGAACGTCAATCTTTTTTACTTTTGTTAGCATCATAAAGAAATTTATTCCCGGTTATCAATATTTGTACTCGTGTCGTGGCGTAGTGGTTAAGCGTGTGGACTCATAACACAGAGATTGTGAGTTCCCATCCTGCACGTGTCACAATGACAACACCATTGATGAGGAAGGCAACGGGAAACCTCTCCGTGAAGTCCACTTCCCTAGATATAACGCAGAGCCGCCTCTGGCTTCTGCTACGCTCGAAATCGAGTATGGAACGCAGATTGTCAAAATTTATGCAACCAACTCATCATGTTCTGTTTTGCTTCTCAAGGTCTCACCGGGATTCAATGCAGCTATAGGTAGCCGCATATCAGCCAACGTCACATGTGGCTCACCTGCGGAGGAGTACTTCAATACGAGGCAGGGATATGTGCATCCACGTGACAGAGTTTTGTCTATTTGCAACGCGACTGACCCAGCCAATGCTCACCCCCCGAGCAACATGATCGACGGAGTCTCTTCGACCTTCTGGCAGTCTTCAAGCAGCATAAACGATGCTTATATAACCATAGATTTAAGCGAGGTAATGTGTGTTACCAATCAGTAAAAGCTTTGGAATTCTCCCTGTTTTGAAGTCCGTCGCAAGAAAGTGACCTATACCATCTAAAGACAGTTAACAATACTTATCTAGTTCTCTATCCCTGGGGGATCAGAGGTCAGGGTTAAGGTCTCCCACTGGAATTAACTAGATAGGCTGAGTCTCTCCTGGGATTCTACGAGACCCAATTACTTACTTTGCCTTCCTTCTGAAAGTAGCCAGGAAATGCTGTACAGAAATCGCAGTCCTTAAGCATGGCAAAAGTTTCCTATGAATATGAATTATTTGGTCAGGTAACGATTTGAAGGTATCTTGACATTGAGGATAGAGCTATCCATAAACTTGATACAAATTCATAAGGATCCATCAAGTCAACAGATAATTTTGGAGTCTTTCTCTCCCCAATGGACAACGAAATATTTATAAGCCTATGACCATTGTCCACTGATGCTTTTACTGTGACACATGCAGCATTTGAACTCAAAACCCAAAAACATGGATTGTGAGTTCGAATCCTGCAGGATTCATAATAAAACACTTTCGGTGAGGAAGGAATCGGAAAACCACCTCATAAAATCCACTTTCCTAGAAAAACTCAAAGCCCTGTCGCTGGTTTCTGCTACGCTCAAAATTGAGTATGTGAGGCAGTTTTTAAAAAAAATGGCATCCCAACTACTTTTTGCTGTAAATACAACTGAGTTTCATTATTGCATCCTTTTTCAGCCGGTCTTCTGCAAAAGTATCAAGTTTGCGTTTGGCGATTATCGGCGACCAGGACAAATGGCAATTTACAAATCAGCTGATCACGGTCAGACTTACACTCCATGGCACTACCAGGTCACCTCCCTATCTCAATGCACAAGTGTATTCAATATTCCTTCAAACCTCATCAGGCAAATCCCCGACAGGATCAACCGCACGGTTTGCGTCGAATATCAAACGTATCCCTTGGAATACGACGAAGTTGTAAGTATCGCTTGACATTATCCACGTTCCAAAATACACGTGGTTCATACATAACCAAGTAGAACACATGCTATGTTTCTCACAAAAGAGCCTATTTTCTCGTCCATTTAAGGCCTTAAATGAAAAATTACAAAAGAGGGGCACTCTTCAGATGATATTTCTCCTTTTATGACTGATTGATTTTGACCAAAATATTTATTGGAATTTCGCCAACTGGGAAGCCTCTTGAAGCACGTCCAACTATCTACGTCAATCAAATGACTCCATATTCCGCTTCCCCTGATTGTAACTCTGGTTGTGACCCCTGGATGACCAGTGATTGATCTCGTTAGTGCGACAATTGCTTTGAGATTCCTGTATTTCCATATCTGGAAATCTTTTTAAAGCTGGAAAGAAGAGCCTCCAAGTGAACAGAAAGTACGAAATTATCGAATTCTGGACAGTTGATGATCAAAAATCGGTTATTTTTTCTATTATCAATCACGGTTATTCAATAACTTCGACATTGACACGTTTTTTCTGACAGCAGCTTATCTGTGATATATAAAACTTTCTTTCATGCTTCCGATTCAGGTAACCATCAATTTAAACGGGGATCAAAGGGGAGATGGATCAGTGAACTTTGACTCACCGCAACTCAGGGTAAGAATTCCAATCATTAAATCATTTAGTTTACACTTCAAGCTTCATAACACAATCAACGCTTTCAATACCATTTCATTTATTGTTACTATTAGTATTATTATTTTTAGTATTATTATTAGTAAGAACTTCGTAGTATGTCTTCTGCCGAAGGAACAAAGACTGGGACAATCCTGAACTAATGACATTTTGAAACTTCTCATTATTTTCTAACAGCTACTATATATTGTTTTCCTATTCTTTGTACCTCTTGTTTACTTCTTTTGTTCAAGTAGGCAATTGTAAACTACCTGTTTAGAGAGGTTTGCAGTTGTATTTAAGTACATATATCACAAGAAATAAAATTTGAAAAAAAAATTATAGTGAATTTTTTCTTTCTTTCTTGATTTCATGTTACAGTTTTCTGGTACCAAACTAGCTTTACCAATCCGTGCATCCGTTTTTGGATGCAGCTTCAACATACAGTAATAGAAAGGCAAATTATGTTGCAATGATATATGATGTGTTATGATATGATATGATATGATATGATATGATATGATATGATATGATATGATATGGTATGGTATGGCATGATATGATATGATATGATATGATATGATATGATATGATATGATATGATATGATATGATATGATATGATATGATATGATATGATATGATATGATATGATATGATATGATATGATATGATATGATATGATATGATATGATATGACATGATATGATATGATATGACATGGTATGATATGATATGATATGATATGATATGATATGATATGATATGATCTGATATGATATGATATGATATGATATGATATGACATGATATGATATGACATGACATGGTATGATATGATATGATATGACATGGTATGATGTGGTATGATATGATATGGTCTGATGTGGCATAATATGATATGGTATGGCATATAATATGATATGGTATGATATGATATGAAGTATTGGATCCGTGACATACAATAAATGGTAGTCTTTGATATGCATTCATCGCAGCTGTGAAAGTATTCCAATGGTAAAAGCGTCCAATTTTCTGGGACAAGTAAATTACCAACATGAAATCAAATGTGTTTTTAAATTACAGGAGTGGTTGAATATCACAAATGTTCACATTCGTTTCACTGGACTGTTTAGAAAGTTTGATTTCATTGATACAAGATGGGTATGTAATGGCTACGCGATATTTCTCTCGTCTTTCTTTGAATTCAGTATCTATACTGCTGTACCTAAGTTCACTCGATATGATACGCTTGTTATGACGATAGGACCTTGACCACGCCCCTGCATATCAATGACCTAGACTGCGTCACCTGGGCCTTTGGTACCTAAGGGATTGGGCCATAATACTTGTCGTCGGTTGAGAGTCCAGTTGCGTATTGCTCCGGTGTTTTTCTGAACATCCGCTTTAAGTATTCACATATTATTAAATGCCTTGCGGAATCTGGATTATACCCAGACTACATCTAGATTGTATCGAAATAGCATCCAGATTGCATCCATATTACATCCAGATAACACCCAAATAACACCCAGATTGCATCCATATTACATCCAGATTGCATCCAGATTGCATCCAGATTAAATCCAGACAGCATCCAGATTATATCCAGACTCGGATAAGCAAGCACGAATAGCCTTAATTATGTCGTCTACAAGAAGATTGCGATATTATTTGCATATTAGTATTGCTTAGCCCGAATAATCCATTCCCATTCCTACACAGCATCATTATGTCGTACGAGAGATAAACGTCATAAGCACATGTGATTGCAATGGACACGGGGATGGCAAAACATGCCCGATCAATGCATCCACTGGTAAAAGAGAATGCCAGTGCGCTGATAATACCTGTGGTGCAAGATGCGACCGATGTTGTCCTGGATTTAATCAATACCTTTGGAAGGCATCAACTGGGCCGGCCTGGCTGCCAGATCCTACCACGGCCTGCGAAAGTATGACTCCTTCTTTTAGTTTCTTTTTAGTGGGTTCTGTTGAGGAAAGGCCATGGTGGCCTATGCAAAGCCGCGACAAAAGAAGAAAGAAGAAGTGAAAGGCTAAGAGGAGAGAGAGATCTGCTAAAGTTTATGCTTTATAACGACAGAAGTCTTTTGCAGCGTGGCATCCATTAGAATGTTTAAAAGATTTCTATAATTTACCACACTTTCCGAAAAGGGGCATATTTTCTACCCTTTAGATCCTAAACACTTGAGTTTAAGAACCTTCAAGTGTCAAATGAAAACTTGCTTTCCCGCAAAGGCTTTTTCTGCGCAAGCTTTCCTGTTTCTTCATTCATATTTTCTCTTTTTTGTTTGAATTTTTTCCGTTTCTGTCTTAAATACGGATAAGACTGACGTAGCATTTAGATGCGCTCAGGAAACCATTATTTACTTTAAGTCCATCAAATTTCATCTGAATATCATAGCGGAGTGAAGTTAATAGCACGAATCAGATTGTCCTTTTTATATCTCATGGGAACTAAAATCATAATTGATATCTAGAAAAACTTTAAGCCCGTTATAATAGAATATAAGAAACGCAGAAATGGCAGCAAATAACAGAAACTGACCAGAAGGGAGAGGAGCTTTGAGCACATTCTATCCAAGTTTCTCGTTTCTTCTGTCAAACCAGCCATGATAAAAATGAAATTACTAACTATAAAATCTTTATTTCATCACAGAATGCAATTGTTTTGAGCATAGTGACGTGTGCACGCACAACTCTACTGTTGAATTATTGCGCATGAGTTTAGACATTCACGGTAACTACGCCGGTGGAGGAGTTTGCACCAACTGCCAGGTATGAAAGTGCACTGTCGTCCTTTCTATTGTCGATGCCGGTGAAATCTTCTAAAACATTGTCGAAAAGGCATCGAGTAATGATTTGTTGACTGTTTGAGTTGGTAATAGTTATGAAATTTCGATAATATCCATCTTGAAGAATCTTTCATATCTATAAATTGTTCATATCTATAGCTTTTCAGAATTTAAAATGTACTGTTACCAGTCATTGACCTGCATCTTTAAAGATCAGAAGCCAAGGTGTGCATAAAAAGAAGTTAAATATCCGCAAAAATAACAATGCAGCTGAAAGTTGCTAAAAGTTCGTGTTTGTATTTTTCAATGCCTTGTATCTTGGTACTGATGTCATTTCACAGACATGTTTTCATCATTAACTGGGAAGGAAATCCAGATTTCTACGGAAACGAGTGACAAGGCGAATTGATGAAGTTCCACAAGGATGTGACTGGACATAAATTTCGTAGATAGTCTGAATGTAAATCTATTTCAATTAGAATTGAAAGGAATAATAAGAGGCCATTTAATCTCGAAAGTCATCTCATTGACAACGTGAAAGAGGTTTCACTCTTTGTTGGGACGTCAAAGGGGTTCAAGAGAAATTCATTTCTGATGAAATCTTTATAGATAAAAGGGCTGTGTGCTTAACTTTCTTTTGAGAAGAAGTATCCTGTCTTTCAGCATGATACAGAAGGAATTAACTGCCAGAACTGTAAAACGTTCTTCTACAGACCAGAAGGAAGAGCGAGGAACTTAACAAATTCTTGCACCGGTAAAGGCTTAACAACAACCCATTAAAATCTTGAGATCATTGCTTGAATTCAGTCAAGGAGGTCCTGAAGGATCGACTGCTTTTGATATCAGAGGAGTTACCGATTGATTGACTGATTGTTTGGCTGACTGAATGAATGATTGATTGACTGATTGATTGATTGACTGATTGATTGATTGATTGATTGACTGATTGATTGATTGACTGATTGATTGATTGATTGATTGACTGATTGATTGACTGATTGATTGATTGATTGATTGATTGATTGACTGATTGATTGACTGACTGACTGATTGATTGATTGACTGATTGACTGATTGATTGATTGATTGATTGATTGATTGATTGACTGATTGATTGACTGACTGAATGAATGATTGATTGACTGATTGATTGATTGATTGACTGATTGATTGATTGATTGATTGATTGATTGATTGATTGACTGATTGATTGATTGATTGATTGATTGATTGACTGATTGACTGATTGATTGATTGATTGATTGGTTGATTGACTGACTGATTGATTGACTGATTGTTTGATTGATTGATTGATTGATTGATTGACTGATTGACTGATTGATTGATTGATTGATTGATTGACTGATTGACTGATTGATTGATTGATTGATTGGTTGATTGACTGACTGATTGATTGACTGATTGTTTGATTGATTGATTGATTGATTGATTGATTGATTGATTGTTTGATTGATTGATTGATTGATTGATTGATTGATTGATTGACTGATTGATTGACTGATTGATTGACTGATTGTTTGATTGATTGATTGACTGACTGATTGATTGACTGATTGTTTGATTGATTGATTGATTGATTGATTGACTGATTGACTGATTGATTGATTGATTGATTGGTTGATTGACTGACTGATTGATTGACTGATTGTTTGATTGATTGATTGATTGATTGATTGATTGATTGTTTGATTGATTGATTGATTGATTGATTGATTGATTGATTGATTGATTGATTGATTGATTGATTGATTGATTGATTGATTGATTGACTGATGAATGATTATGTGAAACTTGAAATCTTAATTGGTTGCTTGCTTGATACATTTTTTGGCTGATCGATCTGATTTGTAGACTGGGTGATGGATTGATTTACCGACTAAACAACTGATAGACTTTATGATCGAATGGATCAAATAAATACTTCACTAGTCTAGTTTATCACTGAATGGTTTGCTACTAGCTTGCTTGATTGACTCTTTGACTTACCGATTGACTTACTGATTGACTATGTAATTCGCTCATTGTTATAGACATTGGTTTGCTACCATATTTTTGATAGATAGGTAGATAGATAGATAGATAGATAGATAGATAGATCGATAGATAGATAGATATATAGATAGATAGATAGATAGATAGATAGATAGATATCATTGTTATAGACATTGGTTTGCTACCATATTTTTGATAGATAGATAGATAGATAGATAGATAGATAGATAGATAGATAGATAGATAGATAGATAGATAGATAGATAGATAGATAGATAGATAGATAGATAGATAGATAAATAGATAGATAGATAGATAGATAGATAGATAGATAGATAGATAGATAGATAGATAGATAGATAGATAGATAGATAGATAGATAGATAGATAGATAGATAGATAGATAGATAGATAGATAGATAGATAGATAGATAGATAGATAGATAGATAGATAGATAGATAGATAGATAGATAGATAGATAGATAGATAGATAGATAGATTAATTGATTGGCTGATTGACTGGCTGATTGAGATTTTCACTAATCTTATTCTAGCTTGCAAATGTTTTGCGAATGGTACTACCAATCAACTTGGCTTTGATTTCCTTGAATGCATTCGGGATGAAACCAGTGCCAAGGCCTTTTCTGGAAAGGTAAAATACAATCCATTTTCATCTTGCCTTGATGTGAATCAGTGCGCATGCATGAGAAATTACCAATGCTGTAAATTGGTACGGTGTCATTTAGGTGGAATGAAAAATGCCTTAGTCCAAAATTCAAAAACTAATTGAAAGACAATTTTTTTCCTTGCATTAATCTGAATTCTGTTTCAAAAATTTTTTTTAGCTTTATGTATCGCACAAAAAGAAAAAAGAAGAGATGAAGTCATTATTCAATTTAATGACCAATTTATGACATTTAATCTATAAGTAAATTGATTGACCAGTGACAAATCAGGGAATTTTTTATTGGATAACTACATGAGTACACCAAGTAACAAGCAAAAGATTAAATCAATGAATATATGTAATGATTGAATGAATGAATGATTTATGAATATTTAATGAATTGATGGATAAATGAAGAAGTGAGTGAATGGTCGCATGAATGAATGCAAAGAAGATGAACAAATGAATGAGAAAAATAACAAATGGAGAGATTCATGAATGAATAAATAGATGTATGATTATCATTATCAATAAGTTAATGATGTTTTCATCTGTAACTAGGCCTCTGGGGACTGTTTTTGCAAGTCTAATGTCATGGGACGTACATGTAACGAGTGCAAGAACGGATTTTACCGACTAGAAGGAAGGAACAGTCAAGGATGCTTGCGTAAGTCCGATTTTTCATTCAAAGTCCCTCTATAGGCTGTGATGTAAAATACAGCTTCATTTTTGTAGATATTTTTATAAATAGAGCTCCTTTTTGAAAAAGGGCTTGTGTTATTTTCATAAAATGTCATAAGATGGAACATTTATGTTAAAGTGCTACAAATCTAACGTCAAGCCAGGACCAAGGCAAAAATTGCAAGAATTGAAAGCAAAAATGACCTACTGTCCCGTCAAAGCTAAATAATTATATTGCATTGCTTAGAAAGACTTTTCCAAGCAAATTTTACCCTGATGAATTACGCAGCTATCTTAGTACTGAAATATTTTGTAATGTATAATGCACCTTTAGGCCATATAGGCAAAAAAGCATCAAGTAGACTTATTGTGAAGTTTGCATCTAGGCCAGCCAGATACAAGTTAGGTAGCACTAGATAGATTTGCATTGTTAGTATTTTTGCCTCGTGCTAATGATATTTGAAAAGTTTTTAAACTGCATTGCGGTATCCTTCTGAATATTCCGTATGAAAAGATCACTTTGATATTAAAGGGAATAATTCAGTTCCTAACTTGCATACTTGACAATTAGAGGCTCTGTTCGATTGAAAAGAGGCGGAATTCCATTAAAATTCCATTTAGTATGAAGTTGAAAATAATAGACAACCAGTTTGACATTAGTTTGCCTGGATTGCACGTTGAGTTGATTCACGATATCCTATACAAACTTTACAGCTTGTGATTGTCATCTGCCTGGCACGAAGAAAAGGAATTCAACATGTAACAAGGTTCTTCATTACGTGATATGTTTCAATTGAATCCATTTTTGTTTTGACTTCAATTTCATCTTCTCTTGAATCCATTAATTCTATCAAAAGTTTGGTTATTTTCCTTCGCTATTTTTGTCCAAGTTTTTCAGTGAATTGACAAGAATGCTTGCTACAAAACATTACATCGCTTTAATCTTAACAAATCTTTAGTTTTTAATAATCCAAATTCAATTACGTACAAATTTCCCATGATTTTCAAGAACTTTTGAAATAATGTGTACTTCAAGACATTACTTCAATTTTTTCTTTAAACATTTTAGTTTCAAATGTTCCCACTTCTATTACATACAATTTAAGTGTAATTTACTATAGCATTAAATTGCCAAGCTGCAAGCAAAAAGAAAATATTACAGGCAATCAATGTATTTATAAGGATAATTGATACAGTATTCAGATGCATGGAAGCAGGAAAAATTGCATGGAGGAATACTTAAAGGGAGAGGAGCTCTCTCAACGGGAAAAGTGATCGAGGAGAGAAGCCCTTGTCCCTTCTTATTCCATGATAATCTGAGATGACTTCGGTCGGTCTGAAATAATTCCAAGCAATCATTCACGTATTCGATTTTCTTATAATCATATATGAATCATGCAAATATCTAAGATGGCTTAGAGCTATTGATTGACATTGTTCAGTTGCTCAAGCTTATAAATCTAATGTGCTTTAGAGAGACAGGAACATAAGTTTCGCTCAAAGCCTAACTTAATTGTTGCTTATTTGCAGGATTTTGCTGGGCAATGTAATTGCAAGGAGAACGTTGATCTGCGGAATTGCAGTCAATGTAAAGATAGGTTTTACGGATTGTCAGACTCTGATGCGGCAGGATGCAAAGGTAATTTGAATTTGCCACTTTAAGCTGTGTTTCATTAAATGGTCAGCCAATTGAACGAAGCATTATCAAGTACTCGATAGATCGGTTGATACATGGATAGGTGAAGGGATTGATTGATCGATGGATTGAAAAATTGTTAAGGTGCTTCTTAATGTATTTAGCAGTTTGCAGTTGGTTGATCGACCAATCAATTGAATAGATTGGCTGATTGCTTGATTGATTCCCTGCTTGATGGCAATTTGCTGAATTTCTTGATTTTGCATTAGTTAACTGATACGGTTCATCCGTTTATTGAGCAAAAACTGCTTTCCAAAACTCATCAATTTATCAGCTTTTTGATTAAGCGATCTAACAACATAGAATTTGATTTGTCATTTTGATTGTTGTAGTTTATATGCTAATTATGTTCGATTGCTATGATTGTGATGGCAGTTGTGATTAAAACGATTGCTCTGATTTGAATGGCTGTTGCGATTGAGATGCTTGCTCTGATTGTGATGGCAGTTGTGATTAAAACGATTGCTCTGATTGAAATGGCAGTTGTGATTAAAACGATTGCTCTGATTGAAATGGCAGTTGTGATTAAAACGATTGCTCTGATTTGAATGGCTGTTGCGATTGACATGCTTGCTCTGATTGTGATGGCAGTTGTGATTAAAACGATTGCTCTGATTGAAATGGCAGTTGTGATTAAAACGATTGCTCTGATTGAAATGGCAGTTGTGATTAAAACGATTGCTCTGATTTGAATGGCTGTTGCGATTGACATGCTTGCTCTGATATGAATGATTGTGTATGGTCAACATGATCTAAATGATTAATATGTTGATAGCTTGTAGCTGCGATGTTGGCGCCTCGTCTTCAAGTGTATGCAATAAGAACTCTGGACAATGCCGATGCCGAAACTTTCTTTCCGGACGAACTTGTCTAAGGTAATGAGTTTGTAAATACGATTGCGACAGCAGCCCATGCAGTGCCTATCGTAATCATTTATCGTGTTGGTTTTAATCATTCAAAATAACTATTCCATACTTGGATCAAAAATAAATAAATTCATGATATGATATTGATATTACATGATATGATATTACATGATACGGTATTACATGATACGATATTGCATGATATGACATTACATGATATGATATTGCATGATGTGACACTACATGATCCGATATTACATGATGTGATATTACATGATACGATATTATATTACATGATACGGTGTTACATGATACGATATTGCATGATACGACATTACATGATACGATATTACATGATATGATATTACATGATGTGACACTACATGATCCGATATTACATGATGTGATATTACATGATACGATATTATATTACATGATACGATATTGCATGATACGATATTGCATGATACGATATTACATGATATTATATGAGATGATACGATATTACATGATGCGATATTGCATGATATGACATTACTTGATACGATATTACATGATGCGATATTGCATGATATGATATTACATGATACGATATTGCATGATATGACATTACTTGATACGATATTACATGATGCGATATTGCATGATATGATATTACATGATACGATATTGCATGATATGATAGTACATGATGTGACATTTACCTGTGAGGACAAATAGATTGCCATGAAGCACTTTTTGGCCCTTGCTTGATCATATCTAATACACTCAATAGAACCTAGCCAAATAGATTATTAATTGTGGTTCAAAATAAGCAAGTTAGAATGAGAAGTGGCTCCAAATTCATTACCTTTTTGCATTTGAGCAAATGATGCTGGCAAGGATGAAAAAGCAGATGCAAAGATTTATAGCATTGATTATTCTTTCGGCATATTGAGAACACTATGAGTTCACTTGAAACGAAGAAAAAGCCAAAGTGCGAATCTCTCAGAATCGTTTCTCACTTAATTCGATTATAGTGTCCTAGATGGTTACTATTTCCCAACTCTACACTTCATTTCTGGATCAAGGAACATGTTTCAATCGGCTTCGGTGAGTTTTTGTCCTATCTCAGCGCAGTATAGTCAGCAAGCAACCAGCGCACCTACAATGCCTTCGTGATAAGACCTTATCGTGTTTTAACACTTTCAACACTTCAAGCTTTCAATATTCTTATAATTTTTGCATTCTCTTATCTCGATTATCACACTTGAATATTTTCATTGTTTGAAAATATTACGGTATTAATTTGACCAATATAATTACTTACTAGACATTTACTATGTCTACCTATCGAGATATAGAAAAATAGCTCGAATTTTAAAGCTTGTATCAAATCTGCACGATTATGGATACGTATTCCACAGCTCTCTCTCTCCCTCTCTTTCAATCCCCTAAGACTACATCCTCTTTTCATCCTAAAAGATAATTATCATTATCAGAAATCGGCGGAAAGCATATCCTCTCATAGATTTGCTAATTTTTTCACTTATGGTATCTGCAATTTTTTTTTCATATCACCTCATTCCCTCACATTTTCTACAACAAGTATGCATATGTTCTACCATATTTAACTTTGATTCTATTTACGAATCACTTTTTCGTTCTAGTATTCTCTACAGACGACAATCTATGTACCAATGACAACTACCTACAAAATCTATGTAGCTTATAGTATGAAAAGCTCTGTCACCCTCTCACTCACACTGAGGCTACAAAAGGGTGCTTTTGTACTGTCCAATGGGAGCTTCCCAGTAGCAACTGCAGCAACTTGTAACCAAGAGTGTTCTGCAGCTTTCCACGTCTCAGGAACGAGTGCTTTTAATCTAGATATTGGCACATGGACGGTTGTCATTTCATCATCATCAGCTGACTTGAATTTGAAAATTGTAAGTATCAGTCTTTCAATCATTAAAATCAATTAATCAATGAAGAATTCTATCAATAAAGAAATCGATCGGGCAGAAAATTTTTACAGCTTTTCTATAAAGGTATTTATGGGTACATAGATTGATTTTACAAATGTGCTGTATTCAGATCATAGCTTCAATCCATAATCAATTAATCAGCAAATCATGCAGCTATTCAATCAATCGATCTATCCATATACCAATGAATCAACTTCTTAGCCAATCAGTTACATTGCTAGCCATCTACCAATTATCAATGCAAACAATTTCAATATGATCAGCCATCTGTATTTTTGTGATTTACTGATTACAGGAAAAGCTTATTCTTGTTCCACAACTATTTTACATGGGATCAATTCTGAGTGCAGCAAATCAAAATTGGTTCCTCACGAATTGCAATGTTTCTACGAACGATATGAGGTATTTTCATCGTAGTTGACTCGCTATTTTGTCATTTATTCATTAGAAGTAAATATTTTATATTAGAGTCTTGCAATTTGTCATCAATTGCTTCAATTTCCTCAAGATTTGAACGACCCTGTAACTGTTAAACAGAAAACTTCAGTTGATTTTTTGTGAGTCGAAATTAGCTGCACATTACATCAAAAATATATTCACAAAATATCATTACTTCCAGGAAAGGAATAACGCTTTAATCAAAAATATTGCTCAATTTTTACTGAACGTTTTGATTGACTAACCCAGATGAGAATATTTTTAATTTCTCCGACTGTTTGACATGGGTGACCCAAGATGCTTCCATTTTAGGACGTCAGCTTTTAACGGCCAAAGTCAACTCCCATGCAAATCTGTTGCATCGATGCTATCCAGATCCCAACCCTGATTTATCAGTTTTTAAAACTTTAATCGTTCTTAAATCATGCAGGATAGGAACGGGGAGTGAGCAGCGCTGTCTCTCCTACGTCTACAGTTTGACAACGTATTTCAATAATGGTGCCCTGCGTGAGTCCTTTTTGATCCTCTCAGTCTTCCATTATGATTCATGGACCAATTAGTGATCATAGCAACTCTGTTGATATCACTAAATGCGATTGTCTCTGATCGATTTTATGATTCGCGATGGTCATTATAACATTGATGCTGCATTATGTGATGGAAACTTTGATTTGAATGATTGACTGTGATCAATCCTCGATGAGGCAGCATATCACGATACTGTCAATAGGATGATGGCGGTCGTGATTATATAAATTTTTTATTGTGATGCATAATTGATCAACTGATTCATCAATAAGTATCGATAAGATAATTTGATCTTTCCAATTGAGTGGATTGTCATGATGGTGTTGGTGATGGTTGGTCGTTCAAGAGAATAGCGACCGATGTAGGGGGAATCATCTCTTAGGGGTTGTCTACGTACACGCATTCGTTACCCTCCTTCAATGAGCCACTGCGTCTTGGGGTGGTACCAGATCAATGATGTTCATTCTTCCCTGTCTTCGGCATGATGGAAATTAAAGCCTGTCAAAGATTTGGTTTTATGATATCATTGTATAGCCGTTCTGCTTCTACCAAATTTTCATACACTTTACAACATATCACAAGCTTTTCCATGCAAGGAGAATTGTAACTTTTTATCTTTTACAACAGTAGTGGGAATCCAATTGCTTGTTTTCACCACTATCATTGCGCAGTAAACCTTCCTAAGTGAAATCGAGGCCTTTCGCTCATTTCTGCTGCATTTGAAAGAAGCATACTGAGTGGCAGGGCTCTGCGGAACTCTGTACGATTTTAATGATCACTGCTGTGATTATGTCACGATAGCTTAAGATGGAAGGGTGATGATGACGTTGAATGAATGATTTTCTTTTAGCTTGTGTTTGTAATTTAACCGTTTTGTTGAATTCATCTTGTACGATTATAGTGATTATCGATCACTGCTGATGATAAATTCATGATAGCTTAAGATTGCAGAATGATGATGACGTTGATTGAATGATTTTCTTTTAGCTTGTATCTGTAATTCAACTGGTTCGTTGAATTCATCGTGCATTAAGTATGGCGGACAATGTCATTGTAAACAAGGAGTCGGTGCAAGAGACTGCTCTACCTGTCTCCCTGGTTACTATGGATTTTCCGAGACTGGATGCAAGCGTAAGTGGGCCTGAATTTGAGTAAAATGATGCATTCTCGTCGAAAAAACGAATAGTAACGAATGCAGCTCAAAATGCCTCAGAGCATCCAAAGTTGACCAGAATTTTGATCAGAAAGCTCTTCAAGTAAAATAGAATAAGAAAAAGGCCCTATCATGATAAATTTTTTCAATCTGTCGGGCAAGAAAATTTTCTAACTGAAAGGTTTTATCTATGCTATAACAAGGCAAATGCTCTGGTAAAAGGTCATTATAACTTTATTGATTCAAGGATATCAATGGAAAACCGAAAGCTTAACAATCATTACATAAAGGCATTCTGTAGTACTATTTAGCTTTTATCTATTATTAACCATAGCGGAAAGCAATTTTCCAGCGTATGATTGGCACTGATTGTGAAAGCAGGCGTGATTCTGTCCCAATATAAAGGTCCCTATTAGATATGGAAATCACATTTTTCAGCGTACGAAATGGTTTTACCTTATACTCACCAAACATACTCATCAAAAATAAAAAACTGATCTTGTAATCCATTGAATGAATTGCCCCAAGCTTCATGTCCAACAATCTTCAGCTAAACATAAACTAAAAATTCCTAACTGATTACGTATAAAAATTCGATCATCCTATCAATCGCTCTAGTTCCACTATGACCACTCTCGGTAATTTTATCCCTAGTCTCCTGGAAATATTCACATACATACGTATGTATCTTAATACAAATATAGAAACTGAAATATTCTTTGCCCTTTAGCCTGTGGCTGCAAAGGCCCAAACAAAACTTGTGATGTCATAACCGGAACTTGCGAATGCCCAAACAATACCGTTGGTCGTGTATGCGACGCATGCGCTTGTAATAACAATAGCAATGAGTGCCTTCCCAATGGAAATTGCATCAACTGTAGCAACAACTCGACGTCGATAAGATGCGAAGTTTGCAAAACTGGATATTTCGGGAGTGCAATAAATCAGACCTGCACACGTGCGTAGAAGAAAATTACAGACTATTTTCTTTGTATTCAATTGTTGCATTAATGGTCTAAAAACCACATCTTTGTTAAGTTGCAATTTCTGTATTGATTTCTTACAACTTCATTATGTTAACTTGACTTTTCTATATCCATTATATATTTCCTTGTATGTAATCGCTATACTATAGGATAATAAACACGGAACCGCTAAAGTAGGAAGGCCTATCAAGACGTAAGCCAAATTACTGATGGAAGACACTGGTTTACAACTTGAAGATCTTCAAAAGACCATTGAGGATAGGGCCTAATGGAGGGAAAGAGTCAATATGGTCCGGGCAACCGGCGCGATACGATGATGATGATGCAATTAGAGCATGCATCTTCTTTTACGCGTTTGGCAGTATTTGCTGCCTTAAACTGGCACTTTGACATTGCCATCTCTTCTTGATTTCAGCCTGCAACTGCCACGCGCATGGCTCAAGGAACCAATCATGTAATCAGGCGACTGGCCAATGCTTCTGTAAACCTGGGGTCATTGGATTGAGATGTGATCGATGTTTGGTATGTCTGTCTTCTTTCAATTTTTATTGGCTTCGATCATGTTCGGTTCTGTCTGTGTTCGATCTACACAACCGGCTTCATGTGATCTTTTGCCGTTTTTAATGTGTTTCCATCTGGCATATTTGGCTCTCCTACGATTGCTTGGAGTATTTCTAGGCATAAAATAATTTGCCTCATGAATTTGATTAATATTGCTTTGACTACCATTTGATTTGATGTGATTTGCTATCCTTGGCCTGATGCAACAATCGGCTACTCTTTCTCAAACTCGTGTATCCTTTTTACAGCCAAATTACTTCGGCCTAATTTCTACTGGTTGTTTTCCATGCAACTGCAATGTGATTGGCTCAACCACCAAGCAGTGTTCCTCAGCTGGCCAATGCAATTGCACCAAAGATGCAAGAGGTCTGAAATGCGATACTTGTAAGCCTGGCTACTTTGGCCTTCCAACACAACCATGTCAACGTACGTTTGTACATTCATCAATATTTGGCTTTGACAAATCTCTCGATCGCAAACAGATCATTGATCAAATGATTATTGACTACTGATTTGTAGCTATTGATCAACTAATTATTGGTTCTTGGCTAGCGATTATTGATAAAATAATTTTTCATGGTTGGTAATTGGCCATATTGAAGCGTTTATTGTTTTCCTGTCATCAGTTTATCAATTGATTCATTAATGCATCTATCATTCAAATTGCTGATTCATATGCTAATTTGTTCATTTTTTACTTCACATTTTATCCATTCCTTTCTTGATGCCTCCTCTTTTTATTCAAATTTGTCTGATTTCCAGTCTGCAATTGCAACTCAGTTGGAACCGTGACAGGAACGTTTTGTAAGAGTGACACTACAGGGCAATGCCTATGTAAGCCTGGTGTCACTGGAAGAGTTTGTAATCGATGCATGAAACAGTTTGTCGGATTCTCGTCTTCAGGCTGCCAAAGTAAATATTTTTTACATTCGTGAATCATTTCTTCAAGATTCTTCTTTAATTTCTTCTTGAAATAAATCAAATTCATGAATTTTTCAGCCTTTTTTACTATTACACCCCCCGTCTGTAATAGAGTGGGTACCAGACCCCCTAGTGAGTATATGATACAAATATGTGTCGGAGGAGATTTGGATTGACAAGCTAGACGTGCCTATCAGATTCTGTCTCTAACTTCTGCATGGAAATTAGCCCATAAACGGAATATCATTCCATCAACATGTTAAATAGTGGTGCTACATTGGATTGCGTTTTGCTCACCTATAAAGCAAAAGTTTTAGGCCAAATCAATCAAACATTCGTGCATCAAAAAGGCAAAGAAAACCATCTTAGAAGTGCTTACTTACCTAGAATGTCCCAGCGCTCTCTTAACTTGCTTCTATGCTCAAAGCAGATCACGCCCTTCGTACAGAGCTACAATTTCTCTATGCACATACCCATCTGCTAAATATTGCCCTGAGAGGCAAAAAGAGAAATGGCTGGATCAGAAATCAAACCAAAGTATATGATGTCATTAAATCAATACGACTGAAAAAATGGACATAGGTAGGACACAGAGATGAAAGACATGACGGAGAAATGACAACAGATGGACGTTAAGACTAACAACATGGAGACTCTGGTTATGAAAAAGAAATCAAGGCCGACAATGGGTAACATGGATTGATGACATCTCAAGATTTGTAGGAACAGCAAATTGGTACCAGAATGCACAAGATAGAGTTTGGTGGTCAAGAAATGCTAAGGCATATTCCCTCCAGTGGGAGGAAAATGCTGGATAACAGTAAGAGTGAACAGTATGCCCATCTGTACACCTTTAGTGACCAAAGGTGGGCAGTTGAAGGGATAATTCTGCATTTCTTTGTCTGATTCTTCAGTAATTGCATTCTTCAGAATGTTCATTGTGCACAAGACAAATGCAGACATTGGTCGATCAACAGAAAATCCAGTTGGCTGATCTTCAGCTGAGAGTCAATGAAACAAAAGCAATGTCGCTCTTACAAGCAGAGGTTGTGCGAATGCAAACCACTGCCGCCAGCCTTCAGGTAACGTGATTAATAAATATTATCCACTGAATATGAAATCACCATAATTAAAGTGGCTTCTGACATCTTAAGTTAAAATCCCCAGTGGTTTTTGCTTTGAGATTCACGAATACTTTCCTACAAACCTCTTGCCTTCTTCTTGCTTTCCTGAGTCCTACAACTTGCCATCTTTCAAATCTAAGATCAATAAACTTGATCTTATCTCTCTCTCCTCTTAGCTTTTCGCCTTCTTCCCAAGAACATGCAATTTTTGGAGCGTTTTGCTTTCTTCTTGCTTTCCTGGGTCCTACAACTTGCCATCTTTCAAATCTAAGATCAATAAAGTTGATCTGATATCTCTCTCCTCTTAGCCTTTCATTTTCTTCTTTCATCCTTTGTTGGAGCTTTTTATAGGCCACCATAGCCTTTCCTCAACATGATCCACTAAAAAAACTAGTACTTGATGATTGCTTATCAAATAACAAAATATTTGAGAAAGGAGTTTAGAAGGAACATTCTATTCCACTCAAAGCTCCTTAAAAATGTCATGTTTGGTATAAAAATCTTTTTTCTTGATAGTCAATACCCTTTGCATTTGATAGACTAAGTCAAATAGCCGTGCTCTTGGGGCGATGGCTAAAGTATGCATTCTGCTGATGACGCAGCGGTTATGGGTTCGACTCCTGCATAGCCTTTGCCAAATCGCAAGCAAATAGGAAGTCCACGAGGAGCCACCTTGTGAATTCGACTTTCCTAGGAAAAGCTCAGAAGGCTTGCATCTGCTTTCTATTACGCGCAAAATAGAGTCTGCCATGCAGTTTGTATTTGGAGAACAGATTCTTTGTGGTAGTAAATGTCCCATTTGTGGAATGAACTCCTTCATCTGATAAGAATGATATTTAGTTTGAGTGATGCCAATTCGACAGATTAGTTTTTAACGTTGTTCCACTTTTACTTTATTGCTGCAGCTCATATTCTTTTAAATCTTCTCTTTTATTTTTTACTTTTTTCACTTCTTTTTTTTAAATTTTGCCTTAATAAAGCAGTTTTCCTTCTGTTGCCTTCCGATCTGTTTTCATCGGTATCTCTGCCTTTAATCTGCAATATCAACAATAGCAATATATGTAAGAATGGCACTTTTTGTAAGTTACTTGCCTTCTTATGATGCGTGGTTTGGTAAGTTGGTTGGCATGTGACTTTCGCTTTTAGTGAGAAGAATCATTAGCTCTCTCTCCAATTTCTGGAGCGTAAATTGCGAGGTGCACTCATATCAATAAGCAAGGCTCTTTAATGTCCTAGAAATTAAGATTTGGAAATCATCACTTACCATTGATTGGAATGGTTTTAACCAACTAACGAAGGAAAGTGACGTCACGGATCAGCTTTCCTTCGACTAAAAAGCATTCATTTTTCTCTCCTCCTTCATAGTTTACCATTTTATGACGTCATCGTTTAGGATGATAATTCATTTTGCATTTCAGGTTTCTGGTATGCTGTACAATCAAAGGATGACGAAAGGACAGTCGGATTATCTTGATTTAACAAAGAATTATATGACACCATTGAGCCTAAGACATAGCAATTTGATTTCAAATGTAAGTTAGGAATCGACTCAATCATGTGACACCATTTCAAAACCTCTCTAGCATGCATACTGGCAGGTGGCTTCGTCAGTATAATTTTCTACCAAGAATCTCAAAGCTGTTGGTTTGATACAGGTCATTGCCGACTGAGTGCATAAGTAGCAGAGCTTGGGTGGTCTGACCTGATGGGATGGTCCTCTTTCGAAGCAAATCGGTCTTCCCTGGTCTACGACAGAAGGAAATCAGAGAACCCTCCGTCAATGTTATAATAATCATCATAGCAATTTATATTATTTTAGGACGGTAACATATTCAGCAGTGCTGGTTTACAAGGGGCCGTCCACCTTGGCTGGTAATGAAAATTGACTACTAAGCAAGATTGTCCCTCTTCTGATGAAATTTTGATCTTGCTTTTCACAATGCAAAATGAATGTCATTGTTAGATATCCATTATTACAAACCAAAGACGTCCCTTACTATAACCAATTATATTCAAACTTCAAACCTATTTTTTCAACGTTGAGCATCTTTTGGGATGCCAATGATTGCTCAGTGAAAAAGCTTTTGCTGTGTACGTCCTTTCAAGTCAGAAAATCTACACACATGTTTAACAAAGATACTTTTCCAAAAGTGCGCGTTTGAAAGAGATGTCATATTTTGATTACAGAATTTAATGTTGTCTCAAAAAGCGAGCAGCCTGGTTTCAGTGGCTGATGCGAATGTGGCCAAAATGAAGTCACTCGAAACGTCTGCTAATAACGCTGCGTTTCTCACTACAAGTAAGTCGTTATTCTGAAACTCTACTTCAAACAATAATGATCTTTGAGACATTTCCGTGCCTATTTTTACAATGAAACTCCTGTGTCTACTATTCTACTATATCTGCTCCATACATTGCTACATATCAATTACTCAAGATAGATGGATATTGTAGATAATAATTAATGTTGCCATCAATCATGAATTGACTTCAACATGTGCACAACAGATGAAGCAATGTATTTCTCTATAAATTTCTAATATATTCTGCCTCTTCTGTGAGTCTCTTTCTGGCTCTCTCTCTCTCTCTCTCTCTCTCTCTCTCTCTCTCTCTCTCTCTCTCTCAGAGTCTCTCTCTCTCTCTCTCTCAGAGTCTCTCTCTCTCTCTCACACACACACACTCAGGGTCTCTCTCTCTCTCTCTCTCTCTCTCTCTCTCTCTCTCTCTCTCTCTCTCTCTCTCTCTCAGAGGCTCTCTCTCTCTCTCTCTCTCTCTCTCTCTCTCTCTCTCTCTATCTCTCTCTCTCTCTCTCTCTCCCAGAGTCAATTAAATAGTCCCATAGTCCCATAAAGCCAGAAGTTCATAACTGGATGCTTTTCCAGGTACCAATTCATTCTTTCATCAAGGCTTGATAGCTGTTCTAGACTTTTCTATCTTGTGAAGTAGGTCTATGAGAAACACTCATGAGGTAATCTAAACTGTATGCAGAATCATCTCTGAGCTATTGATAGGCGTGGCCCTCTAAATCAGCAAATGCAATTTCTCTAGTCCGGCGCAAGGAAAGAAAGGAAAGAGTCCTTCGCTGCTTGACTGAAAATGAAATTTGATCTAATGATATATTGAGTCTATCAGTGTTCACTTTACATATATGATGAAATTCTCATTCCTTCTTCAGACACTTCTCAGATAGCTACATCTGTCTTTCTATCCCTGGCCAGCGTGACAAGCTCCAGCGACACTTTGGTGTCAAAAGCATTTAAAGAAATCCAAGGAATCTCTTTGACCTCTCACCAGTCAATGCTTTCAAAGATCACTGCAGACTTAGCTCTCTCAAATTCCATCCGTCAGAATGTCTCAATCACAGGACAGTCCGTATGTGCCATTTCATAGCTTCAACGCAATGATTTATTTATATTTTACATGAGCGTTACGATGTGCAATTTAATGGTAAAAAGTATTAAGAAATTAAAGCAATATCTTCAAATACAATTGCTATATTCATCACTGTGGATTTTCACTTGGTGTAATGCAAGCATCTATTCTTGCGCCTTTATTTTTGAAAATTCGCACCAAGCGAGCAAATGCTGAAACAGCAGAATAGTTTGGCAAGTTTCTATTTTTTTTGATCTCAGTTCTTTGATCAAAAACTGGTTTATCTCTTTAGCTTTCTTTTTCTTGTGAGCCCTGTAGTAAAAAATTGAACTTTAGCTCGATTGATACAGGCTACTCATTTGAAATATTAGCTATCATTATCAACAACATTTCTGTGAAGTTTTAGTTTTTGTCACTGATTTGTTTCTGAATGACCTATTTTTTCATAACTTTTTGTCTTCTTTTAAAGGTCAGTGCACAACAACTTACATCAAGTAGTCTATCTTCAACAATACAAAGTTCATCATCAACATTTGTTCAATGGAATACAACATGGAAAGAGCAATTGCCTCAATTCCTAGCCAGCATTCGAACAGTTTACCAAAGAGGCACCGATCTTATGGCCATTCTTAACAGCACAAAGGTATCACGCGCTACTTTCAGACTGATTCAAATCCATTTTTGTTTGATTACTTAGAAAGTGTCCAAAGTATCAGCTTAACGTTTTCTTTGTTGTCCACCTTAACCAGGCTAAGCAATTCAATTCATTTCAGATCCTAATTCAACAGCAAGAGCAATACATGAAAGATACCCAAGCGACACATGCATCGGTTCGGTCGATTCTACAACAAGGCACAAGTGCTTATCAGCAGAGCCAAGCAGTTGTTGAGGTCGGTAGGAAGTAACTTTACATCTCTATTCTGCAATGCTTAATTGATTCTATCTACAGAACAATTACAAAATTTTTCGCCGCCACACATGGACCCAAAAGCATTTCTTCAACAGACAAGAATCAGTACGGTCCAGCAAGTGACGGAACTTTTCAACCTAGAAGCCCACGTCAATGCATTCCAAAAGAGCAATTTATAATGTTTTAATTTCTTCCTTTGCAAATAGGAAACTAGTAGCCAACTTGCCGACCCACTGGTAACAGTCCTTTCTGCTTTCATAAAACTGTGCTTCAATTTTCCCTCGCATAGGCGCGTATCCTCAAATGAGCACTGTCTACTAAGAGCCTTGTGCATCTTCCCTTTTGTTTGCAGACTTATATTCTTTGCGAAAAATGTCTGTCTAAGTCTCTTTAGAAAGTTATTTCTCTGAGGATATTTTCACCAAATTTCTGTGACTGCACGATAAACATATGAAAGTAACTGGAAATTCATCTCCTGACACTGTACGAGTATTGCACAAAGTATCAACATTGCAAGATTATTTACAAACAGGCTGCGATTCCATTCTACGTGCTGTGGTTTTCGTTGCAGGAAAGCAAAATCCACATGACAAAAATCTCAGGAACTTTGGGAGTTATGATATTTCAGTTCATCGCGTCGACATTGACGGTGAAGGTTTCTGACGCAAAAGGCCTTGTAGCAAGAGATTTCCCATCCCAGTTATCCAATCCCTACTTTACGATTTCAATTCGACCTGACTGGAATTCTGTTGGATTGAAGCAATCTCCGACGATAAACGGTAACAAGCTTAGTCTAATCTATAGTATCAAAGGGTTCTCAAATATTCTAAAATCCAAGTTATACAAATGACTTATTTGAAAAATTCTGAGGTTCATTCCCCATGCCGTGCCTCAAAAATGTTGCAAAATAACTGCAGAAATGTCCTAACATCGTGGAATGTTCTTCCCATTTTTCAACAAAATATCAGACTACCGGTTTTGGCGACTTTGGCGGTATTTCTTTTTAAGTAACAATTTTCGAAATTGACTTTTCTTTAATCTTTGCAGATGTAACACAAAGATGGTTTATTTCATCTCCTAACCTCTTAGTCCTTAGGCTTCTAAGCCATTCGACTTATTATCAAGGGAATGTTACGTTTCAATTCATTTAATGCTTATAACGGCCATTAGTTATTCATTTAGTAATGCAATGTGCATTAGTTGCCTGCAGCATTCCTGATTGTCTCTACGGAAATCTAAACAACTTAGGCTACTTTTCTTTGCAGGAACTCTGAACCCGGTGTGGCCAATCAGTGACTCTTACATGTTTACACTGTCATCTGATCAACTTCAACAAACTAGTGTCGTCATCAATATTTATGACAAGGACCCTGTTGATTCTGATGATTTCATGGGCGAGGTTGTTATCCATCTTGCATCAATTCCTGGAATTTCATCCGGAACTATTACGCGCACCTATTCAATTAGACCTAAGGTAACCAACGCTTGGTCGTTTTTCATACAGCTGGCATTGATTTCCTCTCTAGCAATCTGAGCCAGAATCATCCTGGATTTTACAGTATTGTGGCTTTTATACCGTCATTTGAGATGATGGAAGAATGGTTGAAGTTCATTTTCAGTATTATTGCAGCCCCTTAACTCTTTACATTGCTAACCTACTGTAGATGGAATTAAAAGTAATATGAAATTGATCGGGAAGAAAATGCAGTTACTAGATTTTTAAGCTTTTCACCATTCAAGAATCTAATTTTGAAATAAGAGATGGTAGAAGTCGATTGACCCAGTTTTACTGAGAGCAGAGATAAAAAAACTAGGATAAACACGAGGTCTCTGTCTCTCTCTAGAAAATGTCTTCAGCATTTTTATGCCTCAAAATAGCTTTATTGGCATCAGAAATTAATTCTATTGCTCAATTTTTCATAATCAAAGCTATAGCAGTTGAAGATGAACACATGAAAAGGCTAGATCATTACGCAATAGAGACAGCTTGAAAGTATCCTATGATCTACTTACAGATATCGCATGAAAAGCATGAAGCATCTGCAATTTTTTCATTTGTTATTTTCTTGACATAGCTTAATTGGAAGCCAGATAGGTTCAAAATTTGGCCTTTTTCGTAGGGCTATGACATGATTTGGAGTGGCAATTTTACAGCAGGCCCAAACAGCATCCAAGACGTCCAGCAGATTCTTGAGTCGCAAATATCAACCGTCCAAACGCTGATGACGCAAGCAGAAGCAACAGCAACGCAGGCTCAAACTGCTGCTAACGCATTGCAAGCCCAAGCAGCCTCGCTTACATCGTACGTTAGCCTCCTTATGATGTATCATGGCTCTCATTTGAATACTTGTGCGTGTAGTGATGTCTTTGCTTTGTTATTGCGTCGCAATTCAAAAATATTAAATGGGGCACCATCCCACCATAGCAGACAAGACATGAAAGAAATACAGATGAGCGCTTATCAGCGTCACTCGCTCCATTTAAGTAGAATCTAAGTTAGAGGATTCTGTTCTATAAGGTATTGATATTGCATGAAAAATTTATGTAGAGAGCAATATCTGGATGGCTCCATGAGTGGACTAGGACCGGCTTGTCCTCTGCCTGTCGTAGAAAGTGACTAAAGGAGGTCGGCAACAGAGAGGGCACACACTCTTAAAAGTTAGAGTCATTTCTGCATGAAGATATGAGCTTAATGGTTGAATGTCCCTTCTGATGACCCCATACTGTGGAAGAGGCATGTTGGAGTAGATTCAGTAAAAGAAGAGGAAGAAGAAGAAGACAAAACAGAAGAAGAAGTGAAAGAAGAGGAAGAAGAAGAGGGAGAAGAAGGAAATTGTACAGACAGCAACTGCTTCAGATTCGATTGGAATTTCATAAACAAAGTGAAACTAAATTTTCAAAGTCACGTCAAAAGAATTGCAACGCTAGGAAACTGTTAAGGGAGAGCTTGGAGCCAGCTCAGAGATTTTTAGATAGAATTGTGCTTTTTTACAGGGAGAATAGAACGAGTTGGGTGCACTTGATTATTGTCTCAGAATTTTCTGTCATCACTACACACGGTGTCTTTGTTCTTATGCCACGAGTATTCCCAGTTTTTAATATAGATAATTGCTGTTTTTCTCTGTTCAGATCATTTGCAACAGCAAAGTCGTACGCAACCGTGGCTGTAAACGCAGTCAGAACTTACCGAGAAATATATAGGTTAATAAATAGTTCGTTGGAAGCTGTCAATACAGCAAACAAAACGGCAACGGATATATTGAACACGGTAAGGACATTTTTCATTTGAAATTGATCTAGAAGTTCATGATTTCTCTATTTCTTTTATATTCACCATAGTATTCTAACTCTGTTGCATGATGATACACAGTTACATGATAAAAAAGAGACAATTTTGTCCCGTCGGAGATCCTTTGTCTGCATCTTATCAGAGGACGGAAGATGGGATAACGGTAGAAATTGCAGTATGAGTGTGGTAGCCGTTGTAAACCAATGGCCATAGCCTTAATCAACAAGTAAAAAGACCAGAATTAAGAAAAAATTTCATCTAATTCTTGAGTAGGATTTGTCTAATTGGCAAGACCAACGAGATGAGAACTTCTCTATAACGCGCTCCAACCTCACTATCAACTTCTGCATGAACAAATATATTTGGCTCAATTTAGTTGGCTCCATTCCATCTTCAGCTCGACTGCACAATATTGAATTCACATTCATGCACCTATTTACCTTTGATGACTAATGCCTTCTAGATGCAAAATCTGTCACTGGTAAACATGCAAGCTAAAGTTGATTTAGCGAAGACAGAAGTGCAAAGTCTACTGGCAACGACAAAAGCAAGAAATGTCACCTTCCCATGTAAGTTCGAAAATTCAGAACCAGCTATCGTTGATGTACTTTCTCCTTTAAAAATGCTGATTCAATCTGAAGTGGCATTTTAAAAGACGCATTTCTTTGCCTTTGCAGGCGAAAAAAGCTTATATCATAGATCACAATAGCTCTTTGATCTGTCATACTTCATGCAATGCTTTTCTCGTTTGATATATTTTGACATTTTTTTCAAGCAATATCTATGTACACCAAACATTGTTTTGAGCATCACCCAATTCACTAACAAAAGCGGCCCAAATTTAAGAGCGATAATAGTTTTGATTGAACGCTGTTGATAAATGTTAAAAGAGGTGAAAATTGTAAAAAGATAGATTGCCATTCTGGCACGAACTAATAAAAATGAAAGAATCTTTTATTTGCAATGCAATATCTCTAAATGAAAATTCTTATCGGCAATATTTCATGTAATCCTAAAAGCGATGATTTGTGTTTATAAGATACCTTCCACATCTCTACCAAGATGCATCGAGTCCCAGAAAATTCAACTGCCATTTATTCCTTTACTTTGGCCGAATTCGAAGGTTGACAGCTAGGGAGACATTTGATCATTCCCAATGCCCTCCCGGTTTTCTTATTAACTAACTATTTGTCATTGCTTTGCAGCTCTTCAATTCTACTTGCGATCAGAGACTCTTGGCAGCGCGGACACCTCCACGCCGCCTCAATCGTTCATTGAGATTGATGGCATTGATTATTGTAAACATCTGGATGGCGTAAACATAGCTTTGATTGACATTTACACGGGAGTGGTCGAATCGTCCGTGAATTTCAGAGTCGATTCCGATGCGTCTACAGTAAGACCTTTCCTTGATTATTTGGAGAAAATCCCAGGTACTCATTGATTGATTTTTCCAGATATACTTTCTGTATAAATTGTACCCCGCAAAACATATTTTTCTTATAAAAACTCGGAGCTCTATCTCTGCTTTTGCCGTGCCTAAGATCACGAATGCAATGCAGCTAAACCACTTTGAAATTTTGATCTTATCAAACTTTTGGGAATGAAGCAATATTTTTTATTTATCTCGACCATGTTTACTACATAGAATTAGCGAACATAGATTGTTAATGATAATTGTGATAATTTGCGCGTGTTTTCTTCAAAGGTAAAAAGATAGTTGCGTTTGTAAAGCAAGGTCAAGCACAGATACCCTCGATGTACCAGGCTTTGTTAATCGGAACATTAATATCACTTGGGGCCATTCCGCCAATTATTGGATTCCCAAAGAGTTCTTACGCGCTGCTTGGCTACAAAAGAGCGGCTGGGGAGGAGATCCGATGGATACAGCAGGTCGGGAAGAATGAAGGGCAAGGAGTAAGTGAGATAAGACAGAAAGTGCCACTTAAATGTAAGTCAGTGTAAGTGAGACTTTGTGCCATTGTGAAAGTAACACAAGCATGTGATCAAGACTAAGCTTCATCAGTCAATTCCAATTAACAGCTAACTATGCATCACATCAATCGGTTTACAGTAAACAATGCATCAGAATTTATCAATTGTTCCATAAAGTACTTTTTTAATGAATTGTATTGGTTAGTATATCATTCCTTTTATCCAATTTCTGCAAGTCTGTATCAGGTAATATTGTATCCTTTTATATTAATCTAATCTAATTTTTTGAGTTTGTAAATGGTGGGCCACTTGAAAATCAGCGACGCTGAAGGACAACCCTCTTTTTTTATTTGAAATCAAACCAGAAATGTTTCCAGAAACCTTGAAGCCTTAGCGTTAAATCTGTATGACTTTATTTTGTTTGCTATGAAGAAATGATTCAGAATATTATGCCTTGATGGCTAGATATATCACTTTTGCAAAGAATTAATGCACTTTATGGGTAAGAAATTTTGGCTACAGATGCAAAGAAGAATTTCATAAAAATATAACTATGTAGAAAGCCCGCTCAATCTACAATCTTCATCGCAGCATCTTTGGCCGATCTTATAACACTTGCAAATGCCACGTTTCAAAGTGCATGGCCTACTTGGCAAGAAGTTAGTAGAAGATTTGCGTTACTGCAAACAATCAATGAAAAGTTTGCGCTTACTGAATCGACAGGTAAGCATTGAATCTTTGTGTTAGCTATGATGTTTTTGACAATGGTGATGATGATGATGATGATGATGATGATGATGATGATGATGGTAATGATGATTATTATTATTATTATGATGATGGTAATGATGATGATGATGATGATGATGATGATGATGATGATGATGATGATGATGATGATGATGATGATGATGATGATGATGATGATGATGATGATGATGATGATGGTGATTGATAATGGTGATGATGAAGAAGATGATAACAATGATGATTGGTGGTTATGATAGCAATGATGATGATCATGTTGATGATGACTAAAATTGCATTTCTAAATTTCATCCTTTTTGTAGCAACTATTGTGCAATCATCCTTGCAAGTAGCCAGCATAATTTTGAGACAGGCCACGGAATCAGCTTCGCGTGTTCTCATCGAGACTGCACAGTTAAGCAGAACAATATACGACATCACATTGAAATACAATCAGATCGTTTATAACGTCGGAAATGCTTCTTTACTGGTAGCAAATGCATCCGCATCAGGTATTTCTACAAATTCTAAAGCAATGTTGCCAAATAAATATTTCTGAGAGACAAATCGCTCTTCAAAAGCAATTTGAAATTCCCTTCGAACAGCTGTCTTTCAAATTTTCTATGTGATTTTTACTGTATATGAAACGTTTAGGGATTCAGCCATTGGATTTATTAACAATGTAAGATTCTCTGATCACTCATTCGGGAATCAGTTCTGCTTATAATACCCTTTTCCAAAACATTTGGCTAGGAGAACAAAGTTTCGCTTCGTGTGCCAACCAATCTTTGCTCACCTTCAGTATTATCAAACTATTATCATCACAATTTAATTCTTTCAAGTTGGCCTTTCAAAAAACTTAAGCCATAACTATGAGCTATAACTAATAAACTATAAATTGCTCTGCATTCGGGCGTAGCAGAAACCAGAGACAGGGCCCTGAGCTTTTTCTAGAAAAGCGGATTTTATGAGATGGTCTCCCATCGCCTTCCTCGCCAATGATATTTTATTTTGACACGTATGGGATTCAAACCCACATCCCTGTATTGTGAGCCCGCGCATTTAGCCATTGCATCATGACAAAACAGTAGCTTCTATGTAGATAGCTAATACAAACCAGCTATTCACAAGCGGATAAATCTAAAATAATACCAAGAAGAGTAAATTGAAAACTCTAAAATTCAACTAATGATGTATCTAAGGACTATAAGTTACATAGTTTTTAAAGATGGCGAATCTTCTTTCTTCTCCCTTCTTGAATGACTTTGATCATTCTAAACCTTCGCCATTCACATTGATTGCTTTTATGATAACTTCACAATTCGCTGGTTAGAAAACTTCATGCCTGAGATGTTTAATGAGTCTTCGCGATTTCTTTCATTCTTTCTGCATTATCAAGTTTATCAATGTTTCATGAAATCCTCTTTTTAGTTTCTCAAGCTGAATCCAGATTACCGTTTCAAATGAACAGCTTAAATTCGGCAAAGATATTATCCTCACAAATAAATGCGACCCAGAAATCGGTTGATACCAAAATCTCATCAATGGAAGCCAAGCTGCAAAAGCTGAAAGGTTTTGCCCAGCAGGTACCATTTGGCATCGGATTTTCATTGGCAGACTCTGTTGTCTATCAGCTGAGAGGATACAGTCAAAGTGTGACCAAAGTTTATTACAACAGCGTAGGATTCGATTTGAAGCCGAATGCCAGTAATGGGATTTTGTTCTATATGTTTTCAAAGCCTGGCAAGATGGTGTGTAAAATCATAAAAATTGTTAATTTCCTTTGAATTTTCAATGATTCGACCAAAGGCGTTGACTACTACAAATGAAGAATAATTGATTTTGACCAATAAGAGCTCCCACTTCTCTACAAGCCGAAGCATTGCTAAATTGAATAGACTCCACGGCAATGCAGTCTCAGTGTCTTGAATTTTTTTGGGATGATGTACAATGAAGCAGAATGCTTTGATTCTAGCCAAAAATTATTATGTATGATTTGGCGTAGCTTTATCCGGCCTCTGAAGTTCTGAAAGAGTGTTCCGTTCATTTCAGAGTTACAGTTTGGGTTTGTACCTTCAAGATGGATATCTATATCTGCTTTACCACCTTGGATATGGGCAAACTCTGATACGAAATAACATGAAGATAGCAAAGGGGCAGTGGTATTATGCTTACGTGGCCAGGTATTCTAGGTTTTCTTTTGCTAATTTACTTTGTCCTGTTTAGCTTTCTGGACCTTTTCCCTGCAGTGAAACCAGGTATTGCGTTAAGAACAGTATGCACGACGAAGGAGAGATTTCAAACCCTCATTTCATAGGAACACTCGAAAGACAGTCGCGGTGAGGTTGAGACGCATCGATTACCCCATAAACGGGTTTTTATATATGTTACCTTTGCTTAGTAGTGTATTACTGCAGTGCGTCCGTAGAATGCGACTATCCTGAATATAGAGGAACGGTCAACGAGCATTAACGGTTCTTAGAAACTTTGGCCTCTTGTATATGCCTCTCTCTGCAAGGGATCATTCATTCCTCTCTTCGGCATATTTCACAGTAACTCAATAGACCTCCTTAGGAAATCATTCATTTGACAAGTACAAAGTTTATGTAAAATGCATTAAATATAATAGCTTTTGAGCTGCATGTCATCTGTGGCCCAAAAATATAATCCCACGGAGATCTCCAGTCTAGAGCTCGCTTGTATGATGCTCGTCACAGCCGAGTATTTGATGAGATGTAGTAATTGACCTCAATACTCATCCATTTCGTGTTCGTGCTGGTTAACGAAATTAGCTGGCAATATTAGCTGAATAAACGTTCTCTTTTCTAACGCGAATGATCGAAACCTTCTCTCGATCTTTTTAAAAGGCAAGGCAAGCGTGCAATTTTGACAGTCCGAAATTCGGCTGGCCTAATTGTCTCGGCTCAAGGTGGATCGGTTTATACTCAAGATTCGACTACAATGGAATTCACTTCAGCAAGTCGTGTCTACCTTGGAGGCTTTGCACAAGGATTCATGGTATCACTTTTCACAATTTTCCCCTTCGCATTGGCTTTTGATGTCATTATATTGCAAGTGTGCAAACTCACTAGGCCTAAGTTCTAACTTTCGAAGTCTTCATGGTTTACGAAGTCGTGCTACGACAGTTGCTTTTGCAGTTCGGGGGACCGTGTAACCGGATACATTGAATGCCTGACTACTATAATCTGTCCCAGAGTGCCACATGCTAAGCAGGGAAACAGCATGAATCAATTTCATAGTTGTTTGTATCCGTCGCTGCCGTTGTTCGTCACCGATCCGACCCGATTCAATCCGACTCGACCTGATCCGACCCGATCTGATCCGATCCAATGCAAAGTGAGCACGCTATTGCTAGGCCACAGATTAAAAGCAAATGATTCTCATCAGTCTATTAATTATCTCTCAATATAAAGGGCCAACTCAATTCTTCAATTATCTAATCTACCATGAGCCTCAAACTTAGACAATGAATTGCATTATATACTCATTATGCCTCTTTTTCAGACCAGTCTGGTTGCCTTATATGGCCAATACAGCGGAGATATTGATAACCTCGTTGTCAACAATCTCAATTATAATCTTTGGGGCTATGTCTCGTTCTCGGGCAGCCCAAGATACGCAATGACTCGGTATGGCTTCAGACCAACAATATCTGGGACGTGGGTCAGTCTTTTTGGCAATGGTTATGTACGGCATGGCGTTGGAAGCTTCAAAATCGATGCAGCTTACTCTGAAATCCGACTAGAGTTTCGAACTCTTACGACCAATGCTGTTATTCTGGGGGTTACAAATTTCGCTGGGTCATTTGTTTACGCTTTGTACATCGTCGGTGGCAAAATACTCTTCCAATTTTCATCTGGAGTCGGTCAGAACGCTGCATTAATGACCAAAAGGTATTGCTCGCAAGTTGCGCATTTATATAGTGACCGAAAGGTATTGCTCGCAAGTTGCATATTTCATATTGTGACCAAAAGGTGTTTGTCGCAAGTTGCCACATTTCATATAGATGTTACATATGCAAAAGGGTACTTCCTTTCACTTGTCAGTTCCTGATCATTTCTCTTCAACTCAGTTGTGTTAAAAGCTTTACAGAACTGGTTGTAATGTATGCAGCTACCTTGCATTGCATCTCATGAATGGTGATGAACTGGACACTTCAGCTTCTTTCAAACAACTTGGTCTTTCTCTTTCATCTAATCTCGCTTGGAACACTCACATCCATTCCCTTGCTAAACATGCATCTCAAAAGCTCGGTTTCCTCGCCAGAGCCCGCGGGTTTCTCTCATCTTCTCACCTTCTATCTATATACAAGTCCCAAATCCGTCCTTCTTTAGAGTACTGCTCCCACGTCTGGGGTGGTGCTCCAAAATCTACTCTTTCTGTCTTCTCGACAAAGTCCAGTCCAAAGCCATTCGTCTCATAAATAATCATAACCTCACCAAATCTCTCCAACCTCTTTCCCACAGGGCTTCATATGCCGATGGTAGGTGGTACAAAGTGACAATGATTCGGACAACAATCAATGCAACACTTTCTGTTTCAATGGTCGGATCGACCAACCCAGTTCACTCGGAGACAATCAATGTTTTTGCACAGACCAGCTTACCCAAAGGGTCTCAAATCATATTTGGTGCACCGCCAACATCGAGGTAGTCCTTTTCCCTGTTACGTTGTATTGATCGTCACTGAGTTGCATTGAAACTCATTGCACTGCATTGTATTGCTTTAGATTTAGTTGTGTTGCTTTAAAGCTCATGGCATTTCATCGCATTGCATTCTATTGCATCATATTGGATCTTAGTGCATCGAATTGAGATTTATCATATCGCACTACATAGTATCTCATTGCATAGCATTGCATGACATTGCATAGCATTGCATGGCATTGCAAAGCATTGCATGGCATTGCATATCATTGCATGGCATTGCATGGCATTGCATGAAATTTTATGGTATTGCATGCCATTTTTTGTCATTGAATGACATTTTATGGTATTTCATGGCATTGCATGTTATTGTATGGCATTGCATGTTATTGAATGGCATTGTATGGTATTGCATGGCATTTCATGTTATTGAATGACATTTTATGGCATTGCATGGCATTGTATGTTATTGCATAGCATTGCGTTGCATTGCAATTTTGTATTGTATGGTGTAAATTGCGTTACGTTATACTGCATTGTGTTTCCCAGCTTTGCTGTAGAGCACCTTGAATCTCCGTTGATTGTGACTTTTCTACCAATCAGCTTTTCAATGGAAAGATGCGACAGGGAGTAGAGTATAGGACCACTCTAATTGTCCATGCCATGCATCAGCTTAGGGCCACTGTGTAATCAAGGGAGTCTCACTATAATTGCGTCTCTCTGTTTCAGTGCCTCAGGTCTCCCAACTACTGGGAAATTTGCTGGTGATCTTCGATACTTGTTCCTAAGCGCTTTTGGCACAAAACAGATGCTATCAAGAAGCTTTAATTCTGTTGATAAACTTGCAGAACTTGGCCTGAGTTATTACGGAATGGTCAATGCACAGGTAGGCTTGCACGCAGTGCACGAAAACTTCTTTCAACATACGTGTGTGCGTTGTGTGCTTAAAACTATCTTTATATGCTATGCCGCATCATGCTAAAAGCGTTTTTAATCTCTCGACGCACAGTATGGGAGCTTTGCGGCTTGTCTTTGTAGATGCTCCCACCTGCTAAGAGATGAGACTGACATGGTATTTTCCTGAAACTTGGCTATCTCGTTGTGTGCTGTGTTATCCACACAATCATATCTCATTCGCTATTAGATGAAGCCATTATTCTGCTTTTCCAGGTCGTGGCTGGAGTAAGGTTCTACGGATTCATGTGGTGGAAGAACTATGGATCATATTCATCATTGTTGCCAGTAGATACTGGCCTGGTGACGTCAATATCCATTGTTTTTAAGACCAATCAGATGACAGGACTCATCATGTACTCAACTGCCAATGTGAGTGTCATTCACTACAAACACCTGCTATTTATTCAGCCTTTTGAATGGTATGTAGTGACCTGGTGTAATGGCTGAAGTTCCTCCGTTAATATATGATAATAGGATCTTGTGTTCGGACCCTGCCTAGTTCAATACACAAAGATTATCAGCGAGGAAGACAATGAGAAACCATCTCATTAAATCCACTTTTCTGTGAAAATTTCCAAGTTTTACTTCCCCTTTTGTGCCAAGCTCGGGATTTTTTGAATGAGTTATGTTGGGGAACGGTCATGTTGGCCTATACAATGCCCCAACAAGGAAAAGGATAGGACATCTTCCAAATTTCCGAATCTCTGTAAAATAATGCCTTGAATGGAATGACATGCATTTGCAATAACATACAGTATTGGATTGCTTGTCTCTACAATGGCACTTGATAAAAAAGGGTCAGGATTTCCATAGAGAATAACCGATCCAAGCCTTGCTCCATCAACGGAATATATTCTAACCTTATTATAACTGGTCGTGCTTAAAGATATAGGCTCGTTCATTATTTTCCAGGAGTAGTGAGAGTTTTAACAGAGCTAAAAGTAAATCAGTGATGACGCTGCCAATTATAGTGATCTTAGTTCTTTATGATACCATTTCATTATAAAGAATATCCATCTTTGATTCCTTTTTTCGCATTTTAGAATCACTACCTACGTAGTCAAGGGATCGTGGTATATTTCTATATGGCACTGTTTGGCGGAAATTTAGTGATCACACTGCATGACAGCAACTTTGCAACTCTTGCACCATATATGAGCCAAAATCTGGCACTTTCTGATGGAAACTGGCACACTGTTACTCTGCTTTACTTAACTTCCAGGTAAACCAGGTTCCTCCATCTTTGTAACGACTTCGTTGACGCTCCATCCATGGTCTATTGTTGTGATGTACATACATGCATGTATACATACATGTGATGTGAGATGCTCTTCGGTTTCTTGGCCTCGTAATCAAATTGAGCAGCCAGACTGTGTTATAAAAGATTAAGGAATGCATCTTCTACAAAAATACCAACTTCATTTGATGGCAAAAGTAATTCATCGTGAAAAACCGCCAAAAATTCTTTATTGCCTATTAATATTTCGTCTGGCTTAAACTGCAGGAAATTCTTTGTAAAACATTGTTAGCACTGCTATTGAATATTCAAGTTGTCAGTAAAACATACTTCCTCAGATTTTCCGAATAAACCTCTGGTGGAACATTTGGTCTAAATTGTAACAAGACTGATCTAAGCTCTTGTCTGAGCAAAACTAATTGAATTGTACTTGAGTTTTTTCATTTCTCTTAGCTTCAACTACCAATTGACTGTCGATGGTGCTGTCATCTTTACTGGTTGGTTTGGGAACTTTAAGAGAGAGATAGCTTTAAGCAATCCATATTATTTCGGTGGCCTACCAACTTCACTCAAAATCTCATTTGCCAACCCAACAACAGTATCACTGAAAATGGATGTTAAGAGTTTTCTCATCAACAAGAAGTTAGTTTCAAACTTATTTGCTTTTAAATGAAAACTGTTGAATAGTTTACAAATTGAGTAAGCTAAAATATCAAAAAATTGATACCGTTATTTGATTACTTTCTTCTATAATCAACATTCATGAGTGTTTCTTCTCTAGAGTGCAGAATTTCTACGAGAGCACTTCTTTTGGAGTTTCATACGCTGGTGTGGCCCCAAGCGCATTCGCCCCACAACCCCCAGGTCCTCCCCCGTCGTGTGGTGCAGGCTTCCCTGCATTTCAATTGTCGTCTGGTGCAAGTCAAGCTCAATTTGGGCAACTTCCATGGGCAAGCAAAGAGAGTTTTGTAGGATACAATTTGAGTGAGGAACAGAAGACGCTCCTTAAGTCAAGGTAATGCTGCCTTTTCTTAGATTACTTGCACGCTTCGCACAACAATAAACTGATTGTATAATGGCTTTTAACCTGGCGGAATGTTTCTGTGATGTTATACACCAAACTTCCTAGAGACGTGAAGGAGTGGAGTGTGATTTGGTTTTGTATATAAGCATAAATTTAGGTCTGAAAATATATATGAATGAATAATATGAAGTGATTCATATAAATTGTAGAAAGACTCGTGTAAATGATGATGACAATGATGACGATGATGATTATTGCTGCTATTATTTTCATCATAATTCAGTTCTTCAATCTATTCTCTGCTTAGCTTTGTAATCACATTGGAATTCAAGGCAACTTCAAAGGATGGCATTTTATTTTACATTGCTGACAATGCCACGCTACCAAACAGGTATATTGGTCTGGAGCTGGTCGATGGAAGACTTCAATTTTCGTTCAGCGTCGGAGACAGTAGCCTAAAAATTTCAACGCAGAACGACTATGTTGATGGAAAATGGCACTTGGTAAGTTGATATTGCATATAGGAAAATACCACATTTTATGGTATAGTGGGATGGATTCATTTCATGAAAGCTTCTTCTTGAATGGGATCAATTGCGACATTCTTCCATTTGCCGCATAAATCAGTATGATTTGAATGCCTCTGGAGTTCTTTCATTCCGTTTGATTCAAGTAAGGATATCAGCCCTTCAGCCGGAGCTCAGCTTTAAGGGGTCCTCCACTTGAGAACATTAATTACAATCTATGTAGAATTAGCTAAATTACAATGTTGGATAACTTAGGGTAAGCTTAATTGAAATATCAAACAAAATGCTGATGTTGATATATAATGCTGAGCGTCAAACAATTAATGAAATGGAAATAAACAAATATGAATACAAATAGAAGAGAATTAAGTACTAAAAGGATTATTCAAAATTCTGCAATGTCTGCCATAATTTGTTCCAATAGCTATTAACCCTGAATTCTGGTCTCTTGTTTTTATTTGGCTTAAAGTCGAGAATGTTGAACAATGCCACAGTTTTGCATCAATGAAGGAACTTTCTACTTTGTGATCCAATGAATACCAAGCAGGAAGCTTTGACTTTTTTGGCAAAATCAAGCATCCATTTTTAAAGGCTTCCATTAACCATTAATATTACGCTTTGTGCTTCGACGAGTGTCTGCCAAAAAGCTTGTAGTATTTTTCTCGGCTCTCTCTTGTCTCTTGTGCAAAAATCTTTAGGTTGCTATAGATGACGTAGTAGATAACCTAAATGTTAAATCAACCTATCAGGTGAAAATTTTAAAATGTCTATTTTTAGCTTCATATGCTTCGATTGAACCAATTTGGCGCCATTTTGCTACCGACTTCTAAGGAATACCAAAAGGGTGAAATTTCGTCACCGTCGTCAGAAATTATTGTCAGCACTCCCCTTTATGTTGGAGGCTTGCCAAACTCTGTGAATGCAGGAAATTTCAACAATCGAAGACTGCCATTCAATGGATGTCTGCGGCAATTCGAGGTGGCATCATCCTTTCAATATTTTTCACTCAATCTTGCTGCACCACATATCCGCGGCACATCTGCTGGTGTCGGCGCTTGCTACGCAAATGTGGAGCCAGGGGTGTTTTTCAACGGTTCGGCTTGGGTGCAATATGGTGAGAGGCAATTTTCATATTTTCTCTCAATTTTTCCTAGCATCATCGACCAAACGATTCGTAACCAAGCAATTACCTTGATGAATCGTCTTAAACACAACTAGCAAGACACGTTAAGCACCTCAGCCGTAGTACTATCTTCATCTTATTTTCATGATAATGACACGTTCAATTCAAATGTTATGACATTGATTCCTATAATTTGATCACTTGGTTTTGACAACGTCACGAGTTCTTGAAGTCATATAATACTTTAACTGAAGATGACATTATTTCTCGTCATCCTTATCATGAAAATAAGAAGACCATAGTACTAAGGCTGCGTTTACACTGTACAGGATCACTTTTTGATCCGATACAAAAGTGTTCCTTCCCTCGCGCTTACACTGTACCGGTACAGTTTCGGAGCAGTGCAGGTACAAAACTGTTCCTCTTTCCTAGCAGGTACAAAACTGTACCTGACAGCAGGTCACCCAATCGCTTTATCTAGTGCAAACGCAAGGCTGATCCGTAACACATTTGTATCGCATCAAAAATTGATCCGGTACAGTGTAAACGCAGCCTAAGGCTCAGGTGCTGCATTCCATTCCTTCATGGGTCTTCATGTTTATTGAAAGCAAGGAGCGAGGGGCAAAGCTCCAGATGAATTTTCACGATAACAGGACGAATGCTTTGTCGTTAGCCTAAGATGTAAGAATATAAAAGTGTCATACATCTCAATATTTTACTTTTAATTTGTATTATCGATCTTGCAATTTTTTCTTTGCGATTGGATTGTTGGCAAGATTGATCTATTCCGTTACCTTTTCCCATCACTTTTACAGACAACAGTTTCCGAATTGGTGCTAATTTCAATATTTCGATGACATTCAAAACGAATCAGAGATCTGGATTACTCTTTTACCTCTTCTCAAATGACACGCAAAATGGCGCAGGTATGCTTTTAGACTCGAACTCATTTGTCTTAAATGTCTAGCTGAGCCGGAATATTTGGCATTACTAGGTTTACTCTTGCCTTCGCGTCTAGGAGAGCTTTTTCATAAGTATCTTTTATTGAATTTTCTAATCGCATTATAGATATTTTTCAGAAAGATTGTAACATTTGATAGGTTCATGTACTGTTTTTAACGCTTGATATTAATAATTTTTTACGGACCTTTCACTTTAATCTTCATTTCAGACCGGGCTGCATTCGATAGTAGCTTGATATTTTGCTGATCTAATTGCTCTGTAGAACTAATAAATCATTCTCATTTTACTATAATTGCTGTCATTTTTGTTACTTTTAATGTCATTACCATAATTAAAATCATTGTGATCATTATCACTTTAATTTGCTCTTTGACTTTTTTGTAGATAACCTTACCATCAATGCAAGATTCATTGTCGTTGAAATCAATGAAGGAAGGGTAAGTTTGACGAACAATTCAAATGTTGGAAATGTTTTAAAAAGCAAGCCTAAAAATGTGCTGAAGTTTTTCATGTCATATTTTTCAAACAGTTCTAAAACAACTATCATAAATGACAAATCATCATTCTTCTTGCTTCGAAATATCACTTCTTCTGGCTATGCCAAGTAATATAGGCCACCAGTGCGAATTGATCTTCAGCTACATCTGCATCCTGCGTAGCTTTGAACGAAGAAGTCCGGATTTGTTGGAGCCGGATGTCATTCTTGCAACCAACTCTCTTCTTTCACCCGGGCTCGGGAGGAATACACTTGGTGCACACTTGACATGAGAAATGCTAGTTTTACTCGCAGAGATCATGACAGAATGACTGCAGTTTTAAGCTTATTATGTTGACGCAGAGGATTGCCAGACCTTGTAGACTTTTCAGACTACAATTTTCATTACTAACGGTAAGACAATAGTAATAATAAAATGATAGTAGTATGATGATAATAATGATATGAAAATGAATGTTTAGGTATGATACCCTATCAGCTATAGAAAGTAAACTAAATTGGTTAAAAAATCACATTACTATATGAAATAAGCTATTCTTCCTAGGGGTTGTAATTTCACTGCCACCAGGGTACATGGATACATCGAGCCCCACATAACCCAACATTATCCAGAGAGACTGCACCCTACAAGCCCCATTCGGTCTAAATAGACCGCATCGGGACAAAACATCTTCCTCTGCTGTATTCCACTCTCCGTTTGATCATTGCCCTTGACAATTCTTGTACGGGGTTCATAAAAATATATGCTGCCTTTAAGAGAAACACGTAGACACTGCTCGATGAGAACGACTTCTCGGTGTCCTAGAATGCACCTCCTTCTTCTAGATAGAAAACAGACCAACATGTCGCTTTCGTTTATGCTTATTCTCATGATAAAGTAGATAAAAACATCTGAAAGAATGGCAAGGTAGATTTGCTGCTTGCATCAATGATATGAATAATAATGGTGTTGAAATTTTTATAGATTGATGTTCATTACAAGCCGGTGCTGAATCAACCATTCGAAACATTCTCGTGGGCCGATCCGAAGTCCAATTCATCATACTTGGTATGTGACCAGCAATGGCATAGCCTCGATGTCAAACTACTTGGCAACCTCATTTCGATCACAGTTGATTCATACACTACGCATCTACCAGTGCAGAGAAATGATGCTTTGATTGGCAACTTATACATCGGAGGAGTCCGGGGTACGTTGGAGGAATCTATCACCATATTGTATTGATTTGATTGTGTCGCATTTCATTGCATTGCATTCTTTGGTATTGCACTGCATCGATTTGTATTATACTAAATGACATTGCATCATAATTCAGTGCTTTAGATCTTATTGCAGGGCCACTTTTAACATTGTCACTAGTGGGTCACTTGCCCCACTATGCCCCTTGCCTGCCCCAATAGTAAGCACATATATTGAAACTTTGCCCCATTATTCAGGGCCGCTATTGTTTGTCATATATGCCTTAAATATAAATGGCTCTCCTTCACACTTGCAAGGTGTTCTTTGATACGACTGCTAATGCAAACAGTACAGATTTTGTTCGGTATATACATTTGCTATTGTATGAACATAAATTCAAAGGAAATTCAAAGCGTCGCAGAAGATCGCGACAATTGGAGACTATGGGCGGAAGGGTTGAACTGCTAACTTCGGTCGTTGCGGTGGCGATAAAGAGCTGAACGACAATCGTTTTATCTATCTAATGGTATGAGCATGGCCCCTAATAATAGGTTTCCCCTGCAAACCAAGATCTCTAAAAGAGGCCCAGTTCAAATTGACAGTGTTCAATTATATTCTACGGTGTTGTAGAGTGCTGCATTGCAATCGGTAACACTGCAATGCATTTTTTTATTGCATAGTATTTCACCACACTGTACTGTTTCCTGGTGCATAGTATTGCATTGCCCTCTCTGATGTATAATTCGTTATACCTTAATTGCAGTGTTTCCTTGCATTAGAATGATTTGCATCGCATTGCAATTCGCCGCACTGTTTATACTTAAGAATTTGGCATTGTACTGCATAACATAGTATTGTATTATACATACTTCATGATGCATTATTGCAGTACATCGCATTGCCATAAGTATTGCAACTGATCGACCACTGCTCATTTTATTTCAGATGGCATTTCAAAACCTGGAAATTCGATGCGATTCTTCGATGGCTGTTTGAAGTCGATTATAATTAACACAAAGCGCTCTCTTTATGATGCAAGATTCGGAGAGAATGTTCAGTTGGGGTGTCCGTCATCATAAAGGAAACTATCGTCGTTCTTCAAATCAATAAAGTGACTTGACCTAGCTCAAAAATTGAGCTGAATTCCACATTCTAAGTCTTTATTTAAATGTTCTCAGAGTAGCGTTATTAAATGTTTTAAGCTTGAGCTAAAGTTTCTCTCATAAATTCAAGTATAAATTGAATTTTAAGTGTCATAATTACGTTAGTCATAGACTGTATTCTTTGTTCTCTGTTACCTATATCTATGGTTGGCTACAAATGCTGTATGTGTCAAAAGGGAGAGGATGCCTGTTACAGTATTCAAGTTATCTATGCTTGACTGATTTCCTCTCATTAAAAAAGATTTCGATTTAGCCATTGTTTGAGCTATAAGTCTTCATGTTTTTTACTCAAAAAGGAAACCCCCCCCCCCCCCGAGTGAGCACCTTGTGGGTAATTCCTACCTTTTATCTTGAATGTGCTGCCATCTTAGTCGTGATTTGATCCCAAGTGGTGACTGGCGCAAGTTTGATTTCCCAGGGGGTGGTAACTGTCCCATCTAGCAAGATAAGTTGCTGATGGCTTACTAGAAAATGCGAAGATTATTTTTTTGTAGGCACTACCACCCTTGCAAGTTCATTTTCGGCATGATGAATTACGAGCAGATCACGAACAGTCAAAAAGAGATGCATTAACGAAAATCTCTAAGCCCCGGCCAAACGCTCTCGACTTTTCATTACATAATGTTCGACTTCACAATCCTGTGTTGCACATTCGATTTCGAGCGTAGCAGAAGCCAGAGACAGGGCTCTGAGTATTTTCTTGGGCAGTGGAATTCATGAGGTGGTTTCCCATTGCCTTCCTCACCAATGGCATTTTAAAAGTGATACATGGAGGAATCGAACTGGCATCCCCTGTGTTGAGAGTCCACATGCCCCGGCGCCACTATGCCAAGGCACCCCCTTCACTATATAAAGTGACCAGACGCTCTCGACTTTTCCCTATACATGAATGTCGAGCACTGTATAGTAAAATGTCGATGGCATTTGGCTGGGACTTTACAGGGCGCTTTTGGGGCTTAAGTTCAGACAGAATCACAGAGCGAAGAAAACAATCATTACATGTAAGGTGAATGTCTATTGGTCTCCTATCAGTATGTTTCCGGGGGTATCTTAAAGGCTGACGAAAAGAGGTTTGTAGCAGGAAAGGCATCCGACCATACAAAGTCACACCACCATTGAAAATTATTAAATCTATTTTTCCTTCGACCGTAACTATTTCTTTTCTCGTATTGTATTAATTCGGCTGTCTTGGCGAAGTAGCAGTAAAATAAGCAGAAATCCAGACGTCTTTCATACGAGGTCAGCCTCGTTTAGACCCATTCCATTTGGCCTAGTATCACGCTTTTTTCGTACAAAGTTGTTTGAAAAGTGGAAACATTTTGTTGAGAACATTGCTAAGTATGAAACCAATCATGTCAGAGGAAATATCTTCAGAAGAAAACAGCGGAGCATCGAAAGACATTTTGCCAATATTCTGGGATCTGGCATCACTAGATGAGGCGAAGAGAATTGACAAAGTAGTTGATTTAGTGTCAACTTTGAAAAGTCAGGATTCGACCGATGAAGATGTATGTAGCATAGAATGTTTAGGGATTACGTGGGCATCTTTCGTCGCTTTTATTATGAATTGTTATAGAAGACCTCTAGCTATGCATTTTAGATGGAATATAAAAGGAAGATTTGAGAATATTCACAGTGGAAATTTGTTTTGATAGCAGATGACTGGATTAAAAACTTTGTGAAGGGAAGTTTAAATTAAAAATCATTGGCAAACGTAAATTTTATCATGGAAATCGCAATTTTCTTCATTCATTGTTAGATTGGAAATCATCCAAAACTTTCCGCAAATCAATCATTGTCCTCACAATCATTTTTATCACCATCATCATAGCAATTATTACTACCATCACTATCATTGCCATTATCACCGCTGTCATTACCATCATCACCGATATCATTACCATCATCACCGATATCATTACCATCATCACCGATATCATTACCATCATCGTAGCAATCATTACCACCACTGCCATCATCATCATTACCATCATCACCGCTATCATTACCGTCATCATAGCAATTATTACCATCATCATCATCATCATCATTATCAATCACTATCATCAATCACGATGATCAGTCACCACCATCATCATCATCATCAATTTTATCACTGCCATTACCGCTATCCTTGTCATGATCTATGTTAGGTAACAATAGATATGACAACAGATATGGTGTCAAATTCATGTCCAGGATGCTCTAATATGAGCAGACTCAAACACAGTCAAAAAGGCGTAGGAACAAAATCTCATTCAAATTTGAGACAGAATTGCATAGCAAAGAATGTACTTATTACATACAATCTCATCATGATCTATGTTTTTTAGTGATTATAATTCTTACCATGTTGAAATTTCTACTTGCTTATTCTCTAGAGTGCTCCTGAAGACCTCATCTATACAATCAAACGATTGGTGAAGGGGGCAGGTTCCTCCAGAAAGGGTGCACGGCAAGGGTTTGGTACTGCTCTTGCAGAAGTCATGAAGAATTTTGTTGAAATAAAATTTGATCAAATCTATGATTTGATGGAAGAACATCTCAGCGTCAAAGGATCATTTGAGGCACAGGTATTCTGGAACTGTTATGCTACTACAAACATTCATTGAAAAATACAATATTTATATTTGCATGTGTGCCAAGAGTCCCTAGTACACTGCTGGATCTAACCACTGGTTAATTGAAAGTAAGGTTGTTGATTTTGGTTTGGTTTCAGATTCAAAACAATCTGCCCCATTTCTTGCATTTGTCGTTAATTTCAGAGCCCCTCTGACCCTTTCTGACCTCTTTTTTATCTAAACTGGGAAAAAATTGCGTTGGAGGGCGGGATTTCTTGCTTTTTATTGTTTATTGTATATTTTTTGTTTTTTAATATCCTTCTATTTAGTTTTATTATTGTAACCAGGTATTCATAGTTTGCTTTAATCTAATTCACAGTTTGTGTTAATATCATAGATTTTGATTGATGTTTTTGTCAGAGGGCCTCTTGAATACCAGCTTATGCTGAAGGTCAGCCCTCCTGAAAAGAATTGAATATGAAATATATGAAAGAGTTAAATATAATTTGCCATTACTTCATCATTTAAAAAATGAAAATGTATATGTTATGATGGCCTTTGCTTGTTTTCAGGAGGAAAGAGATGCCTTATTCGGACAAGTTTTTTGCCATGCTGCTTTGATACAGGCATTTACAACAGATATGGTAAGCCTATTGGAAGAAAAAAGTCAAATATCATTTGCATCAAATATTACGATATATGAATATATAATACAAATATTATGCAAGAACAACGCTTATAAGCTGTTTGAAGCTGTGTGCATTTCTTATTGTGATGAAAGATTACCCAATGATGAGGCTGAGAGTAAAAAAGTAAGCAGGATTGCATGATCTGCATAACTAGGACAAATAAAGATCAGTGAGTCCGTAAAACTGGAAGAAAAGTTGCGTAAAATAGATCAGAAGGATGATGCTGATCTCATACAATGGCAAACAGATTTTTAACACCCTGCTGATTTATTAAACTGTCAAATATTTAATTTTCTTTACTTTTCATCATGTATTTGCCTTCTATATTTCAAGGAAGACTGCAATAAATATGCTGAAAAGGCTATTCAGAGATTACTGGTGTTGATGAAAAAGAAGAGCTATCTACTAGAATTGTGCACAAAATTGATAATTGATGTTTTTGAGAAGGTAAGGATAAATTCATCATATATATCAGATTGCTGAGGGAATTTTTGAAGTTTCTGGCACAAATTTTTCCTTGCAAAGATGTAATGTATGCAATTTCTCTTTTCAGGTAAATAAGACTTGCTTTGTTAAGACAATTTTCCCAGTAATGAAGAAAGAGTTGAAAGAAGGATGGACTAAATGCACTCCAGAACGACTTTGCATCTTGCTTGCCATGGAAAGACTTTTCAAGGTAAATCTTGTACTGCTATCCTATTTTGAAGAGTTTCCTTGCCAATACCCCTCATGGACTATACCGCTGATATTTTTTTAGCACCATGAGTTCAACTTGCTCATTGCCTTTCCAAGTTTTGTTTCCATATCCATAAACTTTGTCCCTCAAGTCACCAATCATTCCATAAATTTGTAATATACAGAGTGTCTTCTCTTCTTCTTCCTTTACAGAATCCTACAACATGTCATCTTTCAAATCGACAATCAATAAACTTCATATCATCTCCCTCTCCTCTGAGCCTTTCCTTCTTCCTTTATTAAGTCTTTCCTAAACATAACAAGGTAAAAAGAAGCAGACAAGCCATTTCCAATCCAGGTTTCTTTTTCACAATCAAAATCCATCTTGCAGTAATCTTTGCGACCTTAAAGTGCTAATAAATTTTTTCAGGATGTTGTTGGTCCATCATATTTTGAAGCTCAATGGAGCTGCTCACAAGTTTTTGAGGAAAAGAATATGGAAAGCATTGGAGCCATACTCAAAGTTAGTTGCTGATCTTGCCATTGAACTCTGATTTCCTAGTTATGTAATGCCAAATCATAGCAACTGAGTTTGCTGGAAAATGCAGTCAGCATAATTTGGGAATCAGAATCAAACTCAGAAATTCAAAAGTAAAGCTACAAAACAGATACTATAATTCTTTGAAAATAAGCTGCATCTTTTTCAATCTGTCCACACTTTTGTTCAATTGGCTTATTTTAAAGGCTTTTAGAAACACAAAGGACAAGATAGCAATAATTTGTTATATCCAAGTTGTAAGAAGCTGTATTTGAGCAACTTAAAGCTCAACTGAAAGTCAAAATACTTCATGGTGAACCTCTTGCTGGAATTGTGCTTAGGCAAAAAATTGCAAATGTATCATAATTCATAATTCTACTACTAATCATACTTCAGCCTTATTTTCACTCTCAAGGGTCAAATTTCCTGTAGACAAACCTTGCATTAGCTATTTTTAGTATTTTATTTTTGGAAATATCTTCATTCTTTGATAGGAATCGACAATCAATGCACACCCTAGAGTGCATTTAGTTTGGAAGGAAGTTTTGCCTCATATTCTTGGAGAAAATGAAATTCTAAAGTTGTTTTGGAACAATGTTGTTGAAGGTATTTAATTGTTCAAATGAAACATTACTTCATTCATATTGTATGATTTCACTATTATCACAGCTGCTTTCATAGTGATATTAAACACCTAATGTGTTATCAGACGATGCTTGCAATTCCTGTGATGTTTGTATGTGGATGTGCAAGTTGTATTTTTGTGATGTTGTGGTGTAGCGGTTAAGCGTTTGGTCCCATAATGTAGGGGTCCTGAGTTTGAATCCTGCACATGTCGGAATAAAAGCACCACTGGCAAGGAAGGCAAAAGAAAGCTATATCATAAATTCCACTTCTCTAGAAAAAACTCAGAGCCCTGTCTCTGCTTTCTGCTACACTCAAAATTGATTATGCAACACAGTTAATTTTGCATCATGATTAGAATAACTCTTTTTCTAACTGCATTGCATACTCAATTTTGAGTGTAGCAGAAACCAGAGACAGGGCTCTGAATTTTTTCTAGGGAAGTGGAATTCATGAGGTGGTTTCCCGTTGCATTCCTGACCAATGGCATTTTTAGAAATGACATATGGAGGAATCAAACTATGAACCACTGTGTTGTGAGTCCGCATGCTTAACCACTACGCCACGGCACCACTCAGAGTAACTCTATTGAGCCTAATAGTTCTTGGACCCACGCAATCTCAAATAATTGTGCATGCCTTTTAAATGAACACTTGGCAGTAAATAGGTTGCTAATGTAAAGCAGGGGCCTGGGTGCAGGAAGAAAAGGACTTTGGTAACCCGCCTCATAATGCTCAGGATAGCAACTCCTGACACTTGTGTTGAGTATGGCACTTAACTTACAATTTTACAATGTTGAGATTTTTCTTATATTGAATGCAACCTACCAAATCTGCCAGATACTTTAAACTTCTGTATTATAGAATTTTACTGTACGCACTAAAGGTAAAACTTTGGCAGAAGAGAGATTTAATGTTATCAAGAGTTCCAGTTTTCCTTTGAAGGAGGTTAAAGCAACAGTTGGTAAAAATGCTTCTCATGGATGCTATGTTTTTGACGTGATTTGCAGAACAAACCCATACCAGATATCATGGATCTTTAAAATTATTTTTCAAACTACCAGTGACATACCGTGGTGCCAATTATCAGATAAGTCGTACATTTATCCGGTTCAAAATTTATTTTTCAATTAAAGCAAATTGTGCTGATTTTTATGATAGATGGCTTAATGCAATCGACACATGAGAGAAAGTTCTTGGCATTTAATGTCTTACAAGAGATGTTGGCAAAAGTCTCAAAATCACAGGTGAGTTAAATTTATGTTAGACCTTGCAAGAAAATCTATGTAAAATGAAGCATTGTATGTTTGTATGCTGTGTGTTACAAATGCAAGCTGTCCTCTTTGGTTCAGAATTACCAAAAGTTCCTTCATATGGAACCCTTGAAATGCAAATTTCTGCAATGTTTATCAAATGAGTCCTACAACACACTTTTATTACACTTCAGTCCAATTTTGATTTGGCAATTTGCTTATAAATTCTTGTCATATTATCTTGAGGGCCTTCTTTGAACATTGCCTGTGTTTCTGCAACTTGGAACAAATTTCGTATTCTCTAATTGATGTCATAAAGCACATTGTATTCAGTTCATATTTTTGAAGACTGGACCATCTATCATTATTTTGGCTCTTGATTTGTATTGAGCACCAGTCAGGAATCTTTTAGTTTTCTCTGGTTTTCAAAGCATACATTCTATCGACAGAGAAATGATTTGTTCTTGCTTGTTTAGGTTGCTGTCATAATCTCAGATCGACTGATGAAGTCAGTCATCAATAGTTGCAATTCAGAATCAAACTATTTATACACAGCTGCAAGGAACTTGGTAAAAATTTAATTTATTTTTATTGATTTGAGTGTTATAGGGTTAAACCTTCTACTTTTATTAAGACGAAACTATTCCTAGCTCTCACTTATTGCAAAGGAACATAAAAGTTCGTTTTTTGTATGATAACCGCTGTGTAAAAAATGTCTTGATGGTCTTAAATCTGGTTTGATCAATTATTATATAAAAATAACTCTTTGTGAGGTTTATCCATATTTGCAACGCTATGGGCGCAACGGGCAATACCACTCCAATTATCCTTTTGTAGCTAAATATTGTGTAACAATTTCTGTAATATTTGTGCCGCTACGTTTAGTTTAAGTCTTAGGGTTGTTATGTATTTCCATGCTCCCTTTGCTGTTGTATTTTAATTATTTCTCTTTGTAAATTTTATGAGAATAGAAAAAAAATATCTCTTTCATTCATGATTTTATCAGCATTTTTCTTGCTTTGATATCAAATATATCTTTCTTTTTAGTTGAACCAGATTGCCATTCAAGTCAGCAAAAATCAAAACGTGGGAGTGGCTCTAGAAATCGTGCATCAAATTATTCGAAGGTAGGTGAGACTATTTCATACCACAAAGCGATTTTGCTGGTAGTTTGACATTGATACAATGTTCTTTCCAATTTCATAAATAATTTCTGCCATCGATTTCTTCACCATCAGTAACAGTATGACTAAATAATCTTTCGAGCTGATTTTGAATGCAATAGGCTCCCCTGTCGTGGCACCATACAGTTTTTCCTTTCACCACATTAACTTGTTTTCTCTATGTCTAGTTCATAGTTCATAGTTCATAGTTCATTCGCTGTGCTAATAATGGGCCGTATAAACTAAACCTTGATTTTGTGCCCATCTGTCTCGCGACTCTTTTCACGCAGCCATTTCGCATACAAGAGTTTAACCTCGCATCCGCCTGATTCACTTCCAGCATTTTCTCATTTATCATAGACATTGATCACTTTTAGGTTTCTTTTAAATCGTCAGTTACCATCGTAGATATTTCTTGAGAAATTTTACTGCTTGCTTCTTTCTCGTGTTGACTCAGGAATGCTCCCTTAAGTTGCATGATTCTATCGCCAATAACTTGCTTCGTTTATTATTAAGATCTGGTACACTTTCATTTGATAACCTGACAAAGTCGAAAGCCGTGGAGGGCCTTATTGGGCAGGTTTGTAAAATCCTTTTTCCATTTTTCGCTGATGCTACAGCAAATCAATCAATTTTGATTCACTTGGTGCATCGATTTTCTGTATACTCCGAAGCATGTAGAGTAGCAATACAGATTACTCTTGACAAGTATATCTTTGCCGTGGTTGCTTTTATCAAAGCATTAATTGCTGAATGGCCGTGCGCTGTGAAGTTGTGTGGTCTGTACTTCATTTCTCCATGCATCCTAAGTAGGTCTTTAGTAACGGATTTTGTTCAGGAAGAAACAACAGCTTAACAACAACACTTAAACTCTTGCCAACTCTCTGGTAGGTCACGGATTCGAGCCATCGCCTCTGGCCGCTTCTAGATGCACGCCAGCTGTCCATCAAACATAACAGAGGTAACTGACAACAAGCTAGGTGTGATGAGCGATGGGGATTGAAACTAGCCACCCCCCCCCCCCCCACCTAAATGATACTTCGGCTCGTGATGCGAGTAGTACCTCTTTAGCAAGATGTACCGCAAAGCTGTTATAGATATCCGGGATTCGACTCTTTTTTCTGCTGTGGCAAAAAAGCAGCTGATTAATTTTGACTGTTTTCTTCACTTGCTGTGATCCATCAAGTCAGACGAAGCAAAATTGGAATTGTAACTGGCAAGGAGTACATTTAATATTAGAAGAAACGAAAAGTCATGTAGCTGCGTGCTCGGGAATGCTATCTCGAAGTTTCAATTTCTGTTTTAGTTGGACCCAGCAAGTGCTGCCAACTTCGTCTCCTGGTTGAAAAAGATGTTCTTCAGTGGCAAAGTTGAGGAATTCACGGATGGTGACGATAGCAGGTGAAAGCAACATTTCACATCGAGTACTTTTTCAAATATTGGTTCCACAGCGTAATGGTCTAGCTAAATGAACTCTTCTCCCAGGAGTCGTGGGTTCGATTCCTGCATAGCTAAAGAATCCCTAGTGGATGCCTATGAGCCTATTTGAAATCATGACAAAATTTTCAGCAACACTGATCGTATAAAATTTTTATTTATTGAAAAGGTGTTTGTTATTTCCTGAAAAGCAGCTCGTAAAATCAATTTTCGTTTTTGGAGCCCCTTAGTTCTGCAACTTGAAAAATCAAGTATTCAACATAGCTTTGACATTTTAATGACGAAAAACTCTGGAAACTACCAGGCGTAAACAGGTTCCGCAAGAGGGGAACTTTTAGAACTAGTTGGTATTATTTCAACAGAAAGACCTCTTAGATTTTAGCTCCTTAATATCCCTTGATCGCTGTTAATCTTATCGCCTTGCATACACTATGGCTTTCAATTTGGCATCAAGTCATTACCTTCAATGGTGTTGCTGGAAGTTCACATTGCTAGCACTTAGTCAGTAAGTTCTTGAGTCAATTGGCTTATGCCAGGATCCGTTGAGTGTGTTTGCAGTCTTATTGTAACTTTCTTGCTCAAACCTTTCTCATAGGGGTAAGCTTCTGCTAGTTATTCTTGCGGTGACAACCGATGCTTTCTATTTTCAGAAAATTCGATATTATTATTATTATTATTTATTATTTATTATTGTGCTTTCTATTTTACGCCAGTGAGGAGATTGCTTCGCGCAACAGAAAATGGACAGCTTTTCAGGTATTTTTCCTATTCTCGTCAACCTTTCCTGCTTTGAAATGTTCCCCTGAACCAATGCACGTCTCATTGACTGATGCTCGCATAACATACGAACCTCATCGTAGCAGCGAGACGGTCTTCATCTTTGTAGTATATGACGAACAGTTCCGTCAGTTTTTATTGCATTTTTCCTAATTCACCATTTCTCTTTTTGACTCTGCTTTTTTTCTGTTTTAGCTGCTCGTGGTCATGAGGAATGTCCACCTTAAACAGGACGAGGCTTTGCTTCTGGATGTAACCAAGTTCCTGTTCTTTCATGGCCATTTTCGTTGTACCAAAAAGAAGAAAAATTCTAAAGTATGCTGTTTTTTCATGGATGATCATGGGCATAGATTCTTATCTGAGACTCTTTCGACCGCTGAAATAATTATAATCATTATAATGATAGGAATATTTTTGACAGGATATAAAGCTTCAACAAAAATATTACTGGTTTCACTGCCTATCCTGTTTAAAATAAAAGAAATATATAACTTACAATTTTACAATACTATTTGGCTACTGGTGTAGTGGTTAAGCTTGCGGACTCATTACACAGGGGTTGTGAGTTCGATTCCCCCGCGTGTCACAATAGACACACCATTGGTGAGGAAAGCAACGGGAAACCAGCTCATAAGATCCATTTTCCTAGAAAAAAACTCAAAGCCCTGTTTCTGGTTTCTTCTACGCTCCAAATCGCGAATGCGACGCAGTTAGTTTTACGTTCCAACGCAGTTTTTTTGGCTGTTTTTAAAGTTCACTTTCTAACCAACTCAACTTGTTCCCTACCTTTTTAAGGATTACGTCGTACTTGATCCACCTACTGATGACAGCAACACCGCTATCTGCAGAGAAAGGTTTCTAGGCGCTCTCTCTGAGCTATCGGGAATCCACTCAGAAGGTACAAGTATATCTCTGTTGGTATAACCCTTGCCAGTCTACAGTTCACCACCAAGGTGACCTTGAGACAAGATAGCAAAACGTCTTTAAAGCAATGTAGCATTGAAACTCGCTTTCTTCAACCCTTACTTATTCAATTAAAGGACACAAGAATGACTCAATGAAGCTGTTTGACAGACCGGGCTTCTAGATATTTTAAGACATGCATATGTTTATAAATCTATGATCAGTTGCATTCCAGAATCCTATCTAGAGTCCCATCTACGAGACAAAGAAGATCCACCAATGATTGACTTTTTGCCTCGTACCTGTGTCCTTTGTAGCGTTTTTGTGTTATGTCCTGTCTCTTGTTGTAGAACTCGTAAATCTCTCGAGATTGTTTTGTCCTTATTATACACAATTATCGAACTATTTTTCGCCTTCTCTAAACATGTATTCTAGCAGTCTGCGAGGGGTGGCTCCTATCTGCATTTGCCTCGCAGAATCATAGATGTGGTACATTTATTATCATCGACGTTTAGTTTTCTCATCAAAGACGTCCATTTTCAGGTGTTGTCGCAGGCAAAAGTATTCCAACCTCGATCCCTGGAACGCTGAAAAGTGGAGATTATTTCGCATATGACTTGGTCACGTTTGCTCAGGTTTGCAACTGAACTGTCCATATTTGAAATGGGCAAGATTTGATTGATATCTATCGAGTTTTGAAAAAAGCGTTTGTTTGAAAATTCATCATTATTAATATCATAATTATCATTAAGGTTGAGAATCATTTGATGTATAATCTTAATTATCCTTAATGATTTCTTCTGTTTTTCTCTATTTTCGTAATTCAGATCTCACATTGAAGTTGCGAGGTGTCATTTGTGTTAAATTTAAGGTTTTCTGAGAAGATTTTCAAGCTTTCGAATTTTTAAGCTTGCATTGTTGTCTTAAAGGATTTGTTGGATGACTCAAAGCACGTGGCTCTCGTAAAGGAGTGGGATCAGCAGGTAAGACAGCAGCAAGTTGACTATTTGCTTGTTCGGAATTGCTTATTTCCTTGATCTTGCTCTTTATCTCTCAATACTTTTCGCAGATCTTTTCTTTTAAGTAGCATAAAAATGACTTAATTCGCAGTCTCAAGCTTATGAATATTGTTTTGAACTATTTGCAAAGGATAAAGAAAAATTTGGTGAAGCCGTGCAAATGGTGAACGAAATACGAGAAAAGGTACGATGGTTTTCTTTCCTCCAGTCACTGCTTCAAATCGCACTCATTCTACTGCAAGGTCTATGGTACTTTTGATGGGATATTAATATGTTTCGTAGCTATCGTTCCTATCGGTCCGGATGTGGCTTGCTCGTCATCGTTTTGTGTCTCGTCAATCAAAGACCCTTCTGTCGCTTCTCTCTGTCCCGTTCAATTTAGTAAGCAGCGTTTAAAGATCACAACATGATGCCACGGGGTGTTGAAGTGCATTGCAATCGTGCGATCTGCCAACGTTAATATTAGCATAGAATTTCACAATGCAAAGTTTTAACAATTTACACATACAAGTTGCATATTTTGTACTGTTCTGTGGCTTTCACCTGTGTCGTTTCACCCGTGTCGTTTCACCTGTGTCGTTTCACCTGTGCCGTTTCACCTGTGCCGTTTCACCTGTGTCGTTTCACCTGTGCCGTTTCACCTGTGCCGTTTCACCTGTGTCGTTTCACCTGTGTCGTTTCACCTGTGTCGTTTCACCTGTGCCGTTTCACCTGTGCCGTTTCACCTGTGTCGTTTCACCTGTGTCGTTTCACCTGTGCCGTTTCACCTGTGTCGTTTCACCTGTGTCGTTTCACCTGTGCCGTTTCACCTGTGCCGTTTCACCTGTGCCGTTTCACCTGTGTCGTTTCACCTGTGCCGTTTCACCTTCCACGCCAGCCGCAGTCATCCTTGTGAATGTATTCCATCTACGTCGGTCACGCGCCAACACGATCCATTCACCAAGAGATTTCCCAGTCCGTGCTCGAATGTTGTCCGTGTATGGTCGCCCGAGGGACTTCACAACGACGTCTGCGGTCGCCCGAGGGACTTTACAAATAGCAATTGGAATTAGCTTCACCAATGAAAAGAGATAGTTGCGTGAAGATAGATTTTCCGATGAAAAATGTATCCAAACTGCTAGTGGTCTGAATGCATTTCAAAATTCTTTCTAAAAGTTTTTGTTTTCATTTTATAATGATGCATTATTAAAGGATTATTTGTTTGAATATCTTAGTGGTTATTTATCCATTCGGTCTTCTTATTTCTATCTTGCTCTTGATTGATGGAAGCAGAGTAATGCGATACGACTATCTTTTCCTTCGTCTAGCCCAAATATTGAAATAGCTTCTGGTTAAAAGATTGTCAAGGATTGTAGTTTATTCTAAGGCTGCAAAATTTCAATTGTCTGTTCACGCTAGATCTGTCATTTCCGTTCCTTACTGTAACAAATATATATATATATATATATATATATATATATATATATATATATATATATGTGTGTGTGTGTGTGTGTGTGTGTCTGTGTGTGTGTGTGTGTGTGTGTGTGTGTGTGTGTGTATATATATATATATATATATATATATTGAACATTTGTGTGTAGCCATGCCTCAGATAAAATGTGAATATAAAATAGGCTACTTTTTAAGGCAAATTTATTGATGGATTACTTCAGACGTTTCGCCTTGTGAGGGCTTCATCAGTGATAATGAAACCACGAGATTGACGTCAGTCTATAGACAATACATGTTTATATTCATATATATAAATATATATTTATAGATACATACATATATATATATATATATATATATATATATATTTATAGATATATATATATATACATATATATATATATATATATATATATATATATATATATATATGTATTAATTTTTATGTGTCTGTTCTTACCTAACCTAGCTGTTTATGTATGTCATGATGCCTATTAGAGTTTCACCTACTTTTTTGTCAGGTACCTAGGCAGGCCGCCATGTCTGAGGACAGAGCCTTTGAGTTGCTTTTCTTGCACAGTTGTTTGCAAATGTTCGACAAAACAAAAGAGGCTGGCGAAGTCGTCCAGGTTTGTGTCTGATACCTGTTGTTGATTATGCAGTGCCCTTTTGAAGCCATATTTGTATTTTTGATGTCGTAGAAGTTCCGTAGCTTTCTTGTCCAAGTTCGTGATGTCGGCGTTTTGATTTCGAATCCTGCGTGTTTTGTAGTAAAATCACTGTCAGTGAGGATTTCAACGAAAGGCGTCTAGTACGAATGCCTCTGTCGAGAAATAACTTGAAGCTGTGTCTCAGGTCTCTGCTATCACCGATTTGGAGTGTGCTATGAAGCGCAGTCTGTTTTGTTAACTGTTTTAATTGAAGATGACGAAGAAGAGATGCCTTTGATGCTTAAATACGTTCAACAGAATGTTAGCAATTGGTCAGCACATAATCATAGCATCTATTCTGCATGCACAAATTTCGTAACCTAAGGATTGTGCAATTGTGGCTGATAGATGCTGGTCCTGTCTTTCGACTTAATTGTGCTTTTGTGTCTGTTTAGGAGCTAGTGCAATGCTTTAGAAAGCTGAAAGAAAAGAAAAAGAGAAAGAAGTCCAATGAAGGTAAGATCTTGAATCTAGTGGCTTAGAAATAAATGGAATGACCTTATCGATTAAATCGTAAGAGATCCATCGTTGTTTCTCTGCTCTGTTATCTTTCCCTTAGATGACAGAACAAAGCAAATGTAACGGTGTCATGTAAGGTTTTTGCTCCCAAGTTGTTACCTTGCACAAACCAGTCTTGGTCGCGTTACCTGACGAAAAAAATGTCACTCTTGTTGATCGCCTTTCTCTTTTGGGTGTCCGAAATGATACCTGGCTTTTTTTTTGTTCTGTCCTCAAAGATATCGATGGAAGAGTTTAAGGGGCAGCAAATGTGGACATTATTCCATCCCTGTAACTCATCGATTGTGTTGTCTCGCTGGTTCGCTTCGTATCTGGTATCTGAGAATGCTTCTCAGAATGAAAAGTCGCCAGCCCTCTGTACTTCCAGGCAGCCAATGGAAGATGACTGATACAGTTTCGGATAGCGCGCTTTTTTCGTGCCCAATCGCTTGATGATTGTAGCTTCTCTGTTCCATGCGTTCTTTTTATCCAATATTCAGATGATGGGTAGAAGCATGTCGAACAAAGATAGGACTAGTCTGCGTTTATCAGCAATAATAATCCATTCCATATCATTTTGCAGAGCCACATTGGTCAGAAGTCCTGACAGAAATACTGCTGAGTTTCCTTGCTCAGTCTTCACACATGATGAGGCAGATTGTCAATATGGTTTTCACCATCATTCTTCCTCATGCTACACCTGATTCCTTTGAGCTGATCTTAGAGGTTTGTGCTGCCTACATTTCTTTGACAAATCGATGATTTTACAGAGGCAGTCCGAGATCATTTGACTACCGTTTCTAGATCATTGTTACGGATGCAATGCGAAGTGGATCGGATCCTTACGCAGTCGCATGTGAAACCCTCTCAATGCTGCACCGTAATTTCTTAGGGCGCTGAATTTAAATTGCACTTTTATATACAGTTTTGTATGCACACCCACTAGGTCACGCCATCAGAAACAGCACAGTAAATAATAATGAGAGATTATTGCGACGAAGGCCACCCGACGATCTGACCACCATCGTAAGAAGAAACTTAAATGTTACGGGCAACACCAATTATAGCAGAAAGGGCATTCAAAGCATCGCAGAAGATCGCGACAGTTGGAGACTATGAGCGGAAGAGATGAATTGCTAATTTCGGACATTACGGCGGCGATAAAGAGTTGAACGACAATCGTTTTATCTGTCGATCTATACACACTTTATTTGGAGCGTTTCAAACCTAATAATAAGTCTGTTCTCGTAGGCTTTAAAGCCAAAGAAGAGCATGAGTGAAGCTGGCCTTGAAATCGTCAATGATTCTGGTAAAAGAGGACTTATTTTGTAGCTTCTTTTTCATACGATGTTGGATACTTAAAGCATATTCCACTTGTGTTATAATGTTTCCGTTGTATCACTTTTGCTGATTTTGAATGTATGAAGCATTTTTGAAGCTTTCAAACCACGGCATCCCAACGGCTAAGGAAACTGTGGTGCCTTTTGCACATAAATTGCACAGAAATGAGCATTGACTTTGATTTTTTCGACAAATGCATTCTTCATCGAGCATTTCCCTCAAATGTGCGTTGAGGGAAAGTGGTTGCAGAATCGGTTACGAGCCGACAAAAATGAGTCGAGGTCACTTTTGGCGGTCGACATCAAGGGACACCAACGTGGAAGTTTCTGCATTGTCCCCTGATAAATGCATTGAATTGCATGTAGCGTAGCAGAAACCAGAGACGAGGCTCTGCCTTTTTCTAGGAAGTGGATTTTATGAGGTTGTTTCCCGTTGCGTTCCTTACCAATGGTGCGTAGCATTCTCGATTTGAGCGTCGTAGAAACCAGAGACAGGGCGCTGAGTTTTTTCTACGGAAGTGGACACTATACGGTGGCTTTCCGTTACCTTCCGCACCAATGGCGTTTATTGTAACACATGGAGGAATCGGATTGACAACCTCTGTGTTATGATTTCGCACGCTTAGCCACTACACCACGGCACCACGACATCACCTAACACTGAATTCAATCCAGGATCTTCCATTAAGCGCATTGAGCTGAATATCATGAACAAATCAAGCTTGGTATCGATCAGATGCAGGGTTATGGTTTTTTCTAAGGAAGTTTATTGCATGATTGTGGCTTGTGAAGCATTTGAACCAACAACCCCAGTGGCACGAGTAGTTTTCCATCTGCAACGACACTCCAACGGCAACACTGAATACGTTGGGTGTAGATCTATGTAACAGATGCATTGAGCCTCAGATTTATGTCAATTCATTTCTTATGACTAAATATCATCGCAGATGGAGATGTCGACGACACTGCAGGACCTGAGGCTGAATCAGATGATGAAGATGATGACGACAGCAATGATGATGTATGCCCATTTTTATTCTTTCACTGATCCAAACTGATCGAATAATCGTGTTACCGCTGTCTTAAGCCTTCCTTCCTTTGTGTAATAGTTTATGTTTAAAATTGTTGCTTTGACTTTTTAGAATTTCTGCTCTTTTCGTTTATCCCTTTGACCTTTTGATAGGAAGGTGAATTTCTGGTTTTGCAGGAAGACGATAAAGCGATGGGTGATTCAACGGACGATTCCGACAATGAATCAGAAAATGGTGCCGAAATTGACGAGGCGTTTAGAAGTGAAGTTAAACTGGCATTAGGGGATGCCGCTGCTGTCTCTGATGAGGTATTTTTCACTCATGGTTGTATTTTTTTATTCATACAAAGTAAAGCGACCCTAACTGCGATTACATTGCGGGTCCCATCCACGGCGGGAAAAGACAGTGTTCCCACTGCAGGTGGGACTTATCATGTTTAGCTTGCGGTAGCATCCGGACTGCTATTGAAACTGCAAATGCCGAAGATACCTAATTATGATAAAGATACCTATTGGTATCAAAGATACGCTGTGATACCAAAGCGTCGTCTTCTTCTTCCTGCTTCGAGTTCAGATTAGTGGGCTCCAAGGTGTGGCTGGGTGCTCATCTGCGTCTCCATAATTTACAATCTATCACAGGAGGCTGTCCCACTTTGCAACCGATTAGCCTCCCTGCTGCCAACTCACCCCCCTGTTCAGGCTTGGGACTGGCACCAGTAATTCAGTCAGTGCACACTCACAGTGGATGGTTTTCTGGTACGAAAGAGTGTTGTTCTTAGTTTCTTTGAAATTGAATTCTTGTTTTTTTGTTTTTGTTGCTATCCTCTAATCCTTCAATGGCCTCGTGGCGGGATAAGGGATAATTCAGCTCAATTTTTCCTTCTTTCTTTCCCCATCCAATCTTAAATCTAGCCTTGAATCCCCCTTGGCGGGATTTTTCTCTTGACCCTCGGCCTACTGCCTTTGCCAATGCCGTCGAGGAAACTCGTGCAAATAGCTGTTTTTATGTTTATGGCTGTTCCCCCTTGCAACACCAACCAAATGCATACACTTTGTCTGCAGCAATGGTGAGAATTTCCGCCATGTATCGTTGATCCGGGGGGTGCAAATATGAATATCATGAATGATACCCCTCCCTTCATCTGTTTAACTGCCAATCTAGCTGCACTAGAAAGAAGAACGGTAATGCTGCTAAGATGAAGCATTTTCGCCCTTTTTTGTCTATGATTGCCCGCTTGTTCCTAAGACATATTTTGCTCTGTACTTATCACGTTGAATTCCGCGTAGAGTGAAGATGAGGATGAAAGTGATCAAGAGGACAGTGATGTTGACATGGACACAGTTGATCCTAAAGTGCTTGACTCGATGGACAAGGCTCTTGCTGCTGCTTTTAAGACGCGAATGATGGCTAGAAGTGGTAAAAGGAAAAAACAAGGTACGCGTTCAGCTGAACTTCCCCATGTCATGTCAACAATAATCTGAAACCTTTGGATATGTTATAGATCTACAAGTGTCATGATTACTTGCTTTTTTAAATTTCCTCTTCTTCCTACGATTCTTGGTCTATAATGGATGAATTATCTTTGATCAACGATTAGCGATAATGATTTATGATTCTTGATTAGTCATTATGATTTCCTATCAATAACGTATGATTTTTTATTCATCATTGCAGTTTCATGATTTATGATTCGCGATTCATGATTAACCTATGATTATAGAGAACTTACTGAATCGATCTCAAGTACATTCGATTTAGTCATTAACATTTAAAAGCCTTCAAAATTAATTGAGAGATTTATACACGGTTCAGAAGCTTCACCTTTGTGTTCATTCAGACGATTTAATCTCTCTTTAAGAGCGGGAAACTTTTCTGCTTTTATCTCTCTTAGCTATTGCATCTGAATATAAATGATATTAAATTCTTTTTCGTGCAGAGGAGAAAAAGGCCATCGTTCATTTCAGACTGAGGTAACAGGTTGATTTGTCCCTTTTGTGTAAGCCTCAAATATTTTCCTTGTGTAGTGTTGTGAAGCTCTCGAAACCAAATCTGGGTGGGGACAGTAAATAAATCTTAATAACTATTTTACGGAAAAGGAACGGTTGATTTGCATCTTGAATTCTTTATTTTCAGAGTACTGGACATTGCTGAGCTCATCGTGAAAAAACAACCAAAAAGTCCATTCATTTTGGTATGTTCTCTCTGTGATTATTTCGATTGAGCCGTGCTCTGATGCAACTCTTGAATTATATTGCAAGCCTTCCTCGCATGTACATGGCATTCAAGGAAGCGAGGAATGCCTCACCAGTTGTGAAGTTCGACCGTTAGCACAACCGCATGCATCCAATCGTCCATTCGAACGGAAAAGGCAATGCCCATGGCGCGTACATTATGATAGTAATAATGATTTAAGATTTCTCCCTCTAATGAAATTATCTTTAATAAAATCAATGACTGTTCATTGGAATTTAGTAAGATAAGTATGAATACAATATTTAATTCACTTCTTTATCTGAATTTCTGTATCTTAAGTTAGACCATCTTCTGTCTATTTAATTTATGGTTTTTCTAATCAATTCTCCCAAAAGAGGTCAAATTTATAGGTCAAAATCAATTAGATTTTGAAATATTGCTGTAAATTCAATTGCAACCGTTGACGAATCTTTGAGAAATTTCAAGCCCTGCTCGTTTGTTGATTCTAAGTATTTCATACTATGGTGAATGTCAGAAGAGCAAACCCAGATACTTCCCCATCCTTGATCTTGTTAATCAGTGTATGTTTTTACCGATCTTTGTCTTGTTCTAGGATCTCATCGAACCGCTGCTCGAAGTTATCAAAGTCTCATCGATGTATAAAGAAGAGAGAGAATTGCATGACAGAGCACAAGGGATCTTGAAAAATCGAATCTGTCATGCTCGAGAAGTAAGCTCTTTTTTTGTGAGTTATGTTGAGGAAAGGCCATGGTGGCCTACACCAAACAAAGGAAGAAAGAAGAAAGGGAAGGCTAAGAGGAGAGAGAGGTCAGATCAAGGTTATTGATCTTAGATTTGAAAGATGGCAAGTTGTAAGGTTCAGGAAAGCAAGAAGAAAGCAAGGCGTTCCATAAATTGCATGTTCTAGGGATGAATGATGATTTGTGGGATAGAGTTCGTGAAGTAGGCATTGAAACACGGAAAGGGTGTGAATGAGCTGAGCTTCTTGTGGTCCTGACACGCCTCAGAGGAACAGGAATAATACCCCTGAGCTTCGTCGATTTTCAGTATTCAGTTTGCTCATGTTGTATGTCCTGATAACATGCTTGCTTTTAATGAATGAAAGATTGATTGTGAACAAGTTAACACCCAGCGTAGTGGTACCGTAGTGTATTGGCTTAAGCGTGCGAATTCAACGGGGGTAGATCGACGTTAGACTCGTGCTCAACTCACTATAAAAACACTATCGGTGAGGAAATAAATGGGAAACTACCTCATAAATATCTGTTTAAACTGCTTAGTATATTTGATTTTGAGCTTAGCTGAAGCCAGAAACCAGTGTTCCTATTTCTTGTAGGAAAAGTGATCTTCTTGAGGTAGTTTCTCGTTGCCTTCCTCTCCGGTATTATTTCTATGGTCAACCGTGGTTGAATGGACCCCATGGCCCCTGCATATCGGTCCGCTTGCTTGACCATTACGACAAAATTACGGCCTCGAATCCAGCCTCGAACGAACCTCGAACCCTCCAGCTTCTGGTTTCTGCTTAGCTCGGGATTGACCTTGTAAAGTCTTTAAACCTTAACTTATCATCACGTTCGCTCTGAAATAAGCATCCTTCGTCACGGGCTTTCTTCCACAAATCATCATTCATCCCTAGAACATGCAATTAATGGAACGTCTTGTCTTTTTCTTGCTTTCCCAAATCCTACAACTTGCCATCTTTCAAATCTAAGATCAATAAACTTAATCTTATCTCTCCCTCCTCTTAGCCTTTCGCTTTCTTCTTTCTTCCTCTGTTGGGGCTTTTTATTGGCCACCATGACCTTTCCCCAACATAACTCGCTAAGAAAAATTCTTCAGAAACTGGAATGAATTTATGCTGACTTATTCCTTACTTTTGGATAACTTTAGAATGTCCCTTTGCAGTTCCTAATTTATAACTTTCATATATACGACCTTGCACTCAATTAATCTTTTACATTTTCATGTTTTGGATTCATTTCGGGCAGGTTCCTAATGGTGAGGATGTTGACAAAGAGAGCGTGCATTGTAAAATCGAAGATTTGATCAAATTAGCGCAAGATGGTTCGTGTTTGTTTCGGAGTTCGTTGATAATTTACGGAATTTTTTTTGCAATTTCTTGAAAGACTCTGAAATGACTTTTCAGAATATGAATTTCAAAAGGAAATAGATTGAAAAATATTAAGGAGACATTATTGGGACTCAAAACCGCGATATACTGCGGGGTCAGAAACACGGTGAAGCGTCATTGTGACATTCAAAGTTTAAATGTTTAATGAAATGGCAGTGAAAAGTGCTAGTTTGCAAATCATCGATCCATTTTCCGCCAACCTTTTTTTATGTAAATCGACGAAAAAGCTTTCCATCATTGAAATGATTTCTTTCCGTATTGTGAATGGTTTTTTCCTCGTAGCATCGTCAGTTCAAATGGTTAATCTTATTACCCAGTCCTGCATGTTTTTGGTAAGCTGCAACACTTCATCCTCTCTCTCTCTTTCTTTATTCTTACATTCTTTTTTTTTGCAAAGGAGAAAGTTTGTTTATTTATTCATTTAAATGTCCTGACATATGAAATTTTAAGCGAGCTCTGTCCAAAAAACCTATGAGACGAAGAGAAGGTGGGATCTTTTCACTCGACCTACATGACAAGGCGCTGTAATGACTGGTCTTTAAGCTTAGGACGGAGTTTGCAAAGTAAGGCTTCTACTATTCAGCTCTCACTTCATATGATGATACATCGGATGGCATTCGCTACCTATCAACATTAGACTGTTTCGAAAAAGAAACGTAATACAGAATTAAAACACAACTCCCTTGAAAAACCACCAACGTTTGTTCCTATTCTCTTATAAGGTTTTCATTCTTGATTTATTTCTCTTGCATCATTGCAATGTGTGTTTAATGCTGAAAGGTGTTTTGGAGTATGAATTTTTCAAATTAAGTGAAGTTTTGCCAGTTGCAAAACCCTCCACCTTCGCGTTGACGTGTATTTCGTCATTAAGGTGGTTGGCCCACTTTGTTCGAGAATCCCTTTGTGGATCACTGAGAACATGGACAAATGTTCGACCATTGCGAGATATGTTTCCCCGAAAGTCTTCTTCTTTCACCTTCTTTCTTCTTTCTCCTTCTGTCTTTCTCTTCTTTCTTTCTTCTGTCTTTCTCCTCTTTCTTCTTCTTATTTCTTTCTTCTCCCTGCTCCTTTTCTTTGGGGCTTATCCACTACGATTATTTGACGCCAACTCGAACGGCCCTCGGCATCTTGGAGGACGACATTCCGACCTTGCATGTTTTCCCTGATGTTGTCTTTCCATCTTTCCTTGAGACGACCCCATCGCCCCGCCCCTCCTGCAACTCACCCGCTTTGAATCCGACAACATTTCCTCGTACAAGTAAATGAATGCCTACCGCCAACAATACTACGAAGGAATAGCGGATTAAAATAAAATAAAAAGGATGATATTTTCCATTCTTAGAATAATTCTTTCTATTTTTCATTATCGTTTTCCTTGATTGTAGATCAGAGTTCTGCGAGGTAAGGACGATATCAAAGAACCTTCCCCGCTCAAGACAAGAAAACAGAGACAAAAGGAAGTCAAAAGCAGCGAAAAGACGATAGTTGATTTTGTATGTACATTCATATTTGTAAAACTACCGTTCCTCCTGTGCAGCCCAGTTAGCTCAGTCGGTAGAGCATCAGGCTTTTAACCTGAGGGTCGCGGGTTCGAGCCCCTCACTGGGCGCTTCTTTTTTCCCCTTTTTCGAAATAATGTTTTCCATATTGTTTGTATTTTCTGCGTATGAATATTTTCCCCCACATATTTGAATACTTAATTATTTCTCGTAGGGGTCAATAAATTGTGAGAGGCTTGTATCAATTTTCAAGGGAGCTTTGGACGATTTCATGACGAGAAGGTATTTGCTCAAATCCGAAGTGGACTCTGCAAGGAGAACGCATAGAAACACCTATGAAGATGTAATATTGATAAAAATACCTAAACTTAGGAAGGCTTCTAAAAAGGTTGGCGGTCTTCACAGCCAATCCTGGTCAAAGTCCAGTCCAAAGCCATTCGTCTCATCAACAATCCCAACCTCACCAAATCTCCCCAACAAAGCAAAGCAATGCAAAGTTTATTTGTTAACGCAGGCTGGGTATGTGGCAGCCATACAGCTGATGTGGACTTGCAGCGCCATTACTGCTTGCGCCCTCAGAATTACTTCTGAGTTACTTCTGAATACTCATTCACCGACCTCAGAAGGATGGACAGCTGAGTTGACTGTTGGCTTGTGGTTGGTGGTTCCAACGACGGGATTCGAACCCACGCGAGTAGACCCCGCATAATTCAAAACACTGCGCCTTAACTACTCGGCCACACTTCTTTCCCATCGTCATTTAGTTGGAGATCTTTCCGTCTTTTACAGATACTTTCATGGGCATTGCTCTCAGGAGATAAGGGAGGTTATTCCTGTTCCTCTGAGGCGTGTCAGGACCACCAGAAGCTCAACTCATTCACACCCTTTCCATGTTTCACTGCCTAATCCACGAACTCTATCCCACAAATCATCATTCATCCCCAGAACATGCAATTTATGGAACGTCTTGCCTTCTTCTTGCTTTCCTGAATCTTACAACTTGTAATCTTTCAAATCTAAGATAAATGAACTTGATCTGATCTCTCTCTCTCCTCTTAGCCTCTCGCTTTCATCTTTCTTCTTTTGTTGGGGCTTTATATAGGCCACCACTGCCTTTCCCCAACATAATTGACCAAAAAAATAAATAGACGGGAAGAATGCTGAGAGTCTTGTTGACAATGCTATGAATATATTTGAATACTGTGCATTAGAATTATATGATAATTTTAAAGACCATATTTATATTTCCAGGGTATTTCGTTTGAAAATTAGAATTTTCCTCCTAATGTCTCTGACAGTGTATATTTTCCTGCAACTAGCTCCAATCCTCTGCTCTCTGTTTTGTTTGAAGTCCATTCAACAAATTTTACTCTAATTATGCTTTATTTCTGCCATTTTTATCTACGAAACGTCTTCCATTTTCTAGGAACTCACATTTACAACCAATTGTTTTCATGGAATTCATAAAAAGATATCCGGTGAGTGAAGCCTTGTAAATCTTTCGTTTTTAAACATTGCTACTTCGACATAATTTTTCAATCAACATTTATCACTTTTTCATGTTTGCGTCTGAAGAAGCTTTTTAGATTTGTTTATTTTATTTTTGTGGAGAAATGTTTCAAAGCTTGGGACAGCAAATATGAAGTGAATAGCATTTATGAAAATAGGAAAATTTGCTGTAATCACGAGATATATGTAATATATCAATGCGGAGCGCAAACTTTTGTGACAATGAGCCTTCGGGTCCCACCTTGACGAGAACTTACCATTTTGATCCGAACCGGAAGAGGGGATAATGGGCGACGCTCAACCGTATCAGGACTGGCGTGGCGAAAACGGATGGGAATCTCCCTCAGTGGGATCTCAAAGATTCCCCCAGCTCGTGAGTGCGGCTTTCCGAACCAAGCCCTGGAGCACCTGTTGTGGCACTGTCCTAACGTTGAAAACGAGCCTTAGAGTTCCGGAACATACCCCCTGATTCACTGGACGGACTAAATTTTCTTTGACATACTCGAAGAAGGAGAAGGGAGTATAGGAAAACATGTGTGCAAGGTTCAGAAGAGAGCGACGAAAGCTTTAATAGAGAGAGAGACGAGTTTTATTTCGCATTCTTTTTTAAATTTTTGTAACTACAATTTGTATCCAAGAAGTAATTAAAGGATAAATAAAAGCATAATTGCCCAACAATTTTCCTTATGCCACTTCTTCGTGCCATTTATAGCATAACTACGATTCCCCCAATTGCATAACTAATTTGATGTGCAATTATGCTTTTATTTATTCTTTCTTTATCAAGAGTATTATTGCCAAATTCCCAATTTGCATGTATTATACATTTGCTGCTTTTTTATTAGCTTCCGCAAACTCGATACAAATTTTATTTTCCATCTTTAACACAGATTTTCAATTTTTTACCATTGATATCATCAAATTTCTGTTTGAAATGACGGCTGTTTCAATTGACTTCAGTCATTCATCGACTTGTGTGATACTGTGTTTTATGCATTCTGTATGTCTGTGCCCCTGTATTTAGCGTATTTCTAGTAAGAGCGATTCCCTCAGGTAGTAAGGTGATTCCCATATCTTTTCCAGGAATCTTCTTAGAGTTTTAAAGTGATTCCCCTAGAGTTATATGGTGATTCCTAAAAATTTATAAAGTGACTCACTTGCTAGAACTGTCTGTCATGAAATTTTTGGTTTTTCGGTAACCAACTTTCAAATCTCTGAGAGACAGGGGGAGTTGTTGTTTCTCAGTATTTCTGTGGCCAGCTAAACTTACAGCAATTGCAAATAAACTTGAATCCTCAATTGAAAATGCAGCCTACCCAATGGGCTTGCAATACGTGTTAGTGTGACAAGTGCACTTCAACAAACATTATGCATTTTACTATGCATTTTACTTATGTTTTCAGTATCACTCGTCACCAGACAGTTGCGAGCTTCTTTTAGTTGAATTGGCATAAATATAAACATGCTGTCTTCTCAAACCCCCTCATGCTTCATTCTCTCCATTTTAGGCCATTGCATGGAAGCTCTCTTCATCTCTGGCAATCTATATTTCGAGAGCTGTCAATAATTTCAGAAAGGTAAGATAATAGAAATGCAAAGAGATTGGCAGTGAGACACAACACAGCCAGACAGCTATTTTGTCCGCTATTAAGAAGTGTCCGCCCTTCAAGTCAGATTCCACGAATCTGAGGCCACATTTTCGCAGACTTACCCGTTGTTTGATGTTGCCCGCTGTTTGGACTCACCCTTTCTTCGCAGCCGTCCAATTCGTATTTCAAGCAACCGACTTTCTATTAATATGGTCCTCACTTTTAAATATAATTATTTATTAGAGGAGAAATGGAAAATGCTACAGAAACTCTTAATAATAACAATTTAATGATAATGACGTGAATATTGATGCAGGATAACCTCTCAGCATAATAACAATGCTATTATCTCAAGGGTCCTGTCATGAAAGTAAGAGGAAAGTAACTTTATAGCTACATTAAGCGTTTTAATTAAATATATGAACTGATAGTTTCTTCAAGAGAAACATTGTTTAAAGACAAAGTAGAAATATCTCTAGACTGAAGCGTCCTTGCATCAAGTGGGAATTCATTAAAGATTCTCTCACCAGCAGAGACGATACACTTTTGTCCAGTTTATCCATTTTTCGTTTTTCGTCGTGAGCATTTTAACGGCATGAATATGGCGTAACGGTGCGTTAAAGCGTTGCGTTGGCTTCTGTGGAAGAACTCACAAAGAAGAAGCTGTGGGGTCGTATCTTGCACGGTTTAGAACAGAAGCATTGAAGGTGGAAAAGGCAACACGAAACTGCCTCTTAAAATCTATCATCTAATAGAAATATCGGAGCTTTGAATCGAGTACACCATGAAGTTAGTCCAGTTAGGTTTTTCTAAGATGGTATGTAACAGGGCCCTTGTTGATGAAATCACCTGTGTTGCTGAAAAGGTAACCCTGTATGAATTATGCTATTATTGTTATTCGTATTATTATTATTATTTAAATTGAATTTGGATGAAAAGTTTTCTAATAAAAGAATGAAGTTTGAAAAAAGGATTATTGGATTTTCCTGAAATACGTTATGTTTATTTATTGGGTTATTCTTTTGAAGGTGCAAGCATGCGAGATGATTTCACAGTTATTATCTAGAAAGGTAGATATAATTTTGTCGCCCAGTCTTCCTCTATTGTCACTTTTTTTGCATATTTTTTGTTGCAGTATTTTCATTTTTGTTTATGCTTTCACTTTTGCTTTTCCTCAATCTTTGCGCTAGCTCTTCTTGTCAGTATTTTTGTGGATTTCAAGCAATCGAATTAATTGCACTTGTCGGTACGTCATCGTTTGCCTGATACCTAGCCGCTGACAGCCCTAGCAAGTGTTTCTTTACTGAGATGACTCATGACTCTATCTCCTATCCATATTTTTACCGCCTGTAAGGCTCTGCTTATCCATCGTAACTTTGGCACATCTTTCGTACGTGTCGCGGTATAAAGACGACTCGGGAAAAACGGGATACTTATTTCAAGTGGTATATATGACTATGTATAGTGAGTAAATCTTCACTAAAACTCGCGCTCCTGCGAAGAGACGGCG